>LOEQ01002564.1:22526-42295 GCA_001685075.1 Bramus lutescens
CCCCTTTAAATCCCAACTGGTGTGGGATTGTTTATGACTTACGCCTTCACACATTCATAAAAGTAGGGATTTCGACAGATAGCAGGAGAAACAGTTCACTGAGGTTCAGTTTCTTATATGGCCTTTTTATCTTTCACAATCACCTAATGATAAATAGGGTATAATTAGAATCATTGTTTTGATGGGGGGGCAGTTTGGCTAACTAGAGTTTGTAGTAATAAACATTTTAATGACTATTTTAAACCCACAACTGGATCTTAAAACATGGGTACTTTGGATTTGTGTCTGAATAAACTATGCCTCTCCTACTAAGGCAGATATATTCACAATCTTCCAGGATATGTGTATAAAGCCTGCTCGTAGATTAATATGTCTTTGCTAATACCTGTTCTGTCTATCTGGATATTACAAGCACATAGTTAGAGGTCCTTGGGAGCCTTTCCTTTTCTTAAATTGGAAATACTTCTCTAAATCCTTTCTTACCACAGCTTCCTTGCATTGCCCTGTGAAATCTTTATTTATTTGTACAGCACTATAAACGTTTTCCACTTAAAAGGTTTTTTTTTAATTTTATCTTATCTTTACCCCCTATAGATAGACAGTTAGAACTAGGGCTGCAACAAACAGAGTTGCAGGCAATAGTGTCTCTAATGTTCATTTAATATTACGTGAATGTGAAGTTGTGATAATTGGATATAATGTATGCCTTGGCTAGTGCAATCTCGCCTCACATTCAACATAAACTTAGTATGGATCTATATCAGAGACTGGATGTAGCTACAGTCAGATAATTTGACTAAATATGACTATTACAAAACTAAAATACTTGGAGCTAAACATTCCTTGTTAGTAGTGTGTAATATAGACTTCTTTGTTGGTTGTCTCAATTATCTGAAATCATTGTTTGCCATGGACCTCTGTGTTGCAAATAGATAACTTTGCTTGCACATTTTCCTTCAATCTATATGTATTTTCAACATTAATTTTACATATTCCATATAACAAGCTATAAATCTTCCTACAACAACCATATATCCCATAATATAAAAGTACAGTACTGGGAAGAATCTTGACAACCATCCAGCTCTTTACCACACTGGGACTGACCATGCTGTCTGGTAGAGGCATGTACCAGGAAGCTTGAAGCTATAACGTACTTGAAAGACTATATTTGACATATTTGTTATTAAATATATATCATACAAATGTTTTAGGTAGCAAGACAATATTGTTTATAGTTAGACACTGTTTTATGTCAATTTCAGATAAAATGCATGAGATCTTTTGGTTAATACATGGGACATCTCAAACATTCCCACATGCACTGCAGTGACTAGATAAGGTGCTAATTTTCGGTTGTAGTGACAGCAAATCCACAAATACAGTGGGAACCAGCCTGGGTTTATTAGCTGCCATTCTGAAGTGAAAAGTCATGCATGGCTCTACTTATCTCCCTGTTCTGAGTGACACAAGGCTGAAAGCCAGGGGCAGCTCCCATGGAAGCTCCCATTGCTTCTCACCAGGCTATTGGTTGGATCCACATCTCTTCATTTGCAGAGCCAAGATTCTCTTTTTTGCTTAATGCCAGCTGGGGGCTACTGTCTGTTCCTCATGCCTTACGATGTGCCCTAGTTCAGCAATGGTGGGTTAAATCCTTCATAGAAGGTGTCTTTACCACCTCCTCTTTGCTCTTCCTCACTTTTTCTTTAGCTTCTTTTCCTCTAGATGGAAAAATTCTGAAAGATGTTAAAACTCATCTGGATAATTCAGGGTATTCACCTTACCTCAGGGTTCATAACCTTAACAATCTATGTAAAATCCCGTTTGCCATATAACGTACTATGCATAGATTCCTGGGACCTGGAACTTTGGGAACTATTGAATGCCCTAACACAGTGACATTTGCAGACTCTTGCAGGAAGCGTGAAAGTCACAGATTTTTTATCATAAATGTGAGGGAGGTCAGGAACAGAGATGGGGGAGGCACATGCTAGAATTTGTATAACCAGTTAATGGTACCTCTGCCACTAGAAATATGCAGTCCTGAATTTAAGTACAAGGATCATCCCTGAGTATATCATCATTTAGTTCCAAAAATATTTGTAGTCTGTGAAGCAATAAACTTTTAATTTTGTCTATAATAGACCAAATGAAAAACTCAAACTCAGCAAAAAGCTGTGATTTACAAACATTCTAGGTATCTTATAGATAATAATACTGAGGTATTTAGGAATTGTTTTTCTCTGTTGCTCTAAGTTTTTGGTATTGTTTAAATTCAGTCTGAACTTGGATACTTACTGAAGTGAGTCACACACTGAAAAAGAGAACTTCAGTTGACTTTCTCCAAAAAGAACATCCAAAATGCAAAGCCCTGTGATTTTCTGAAAGTTCAATTTGATATTTATCACAAGTGTACTTACATAAGAACTCTGTGTAGCCATTATTTATATTATCTTATAAATGCTTTTGTGGAATTGTGGCTCACAATCTTGTACTTCCAAGTATAGCAGTACACACTGGTGAATCCATACAACTACGCAGGCACATCAAACTAACCTTGCATCATGGTGCTCTGGTGAAGCATGTCTTGAATTTTTCGATAATTCTTCAGTGTATTGAAGGAAAGGACTAACAACAGGAAGTCTTTGGAACATGTGGAGATGTTCAGTTCCTGAAGGAACTTCAGAAGGGCTTTCACAAAATGCATATAAGCTGCTTTTGGCTTTTGTCCTTCTTTCCTGTTGATACTATGTTCTGCTCTGCTTGCCTCTTGATGCTTTTTTTCTGAAATCCCTGCCCCCACTCTTTTCAAATTTTAAATAATATGCACAATGAGATGGCTAGAAAAACACACAAAGCAGGTGGCTGTAAGTGTCCCTGTAACAGGGGTTGTGGTCATCAAGTAATCTAGCTGTCCTCCTGTTGCTTGTCTCCCTTTCATTTGGATTTGTGTCATGTGGCTAGGCTTATCCAGTGACTGGGAGTGATGTGTGTCACTGTCCTGTCACGGCAGTTAAATCCATGCTTCCTCACTCTCTGTTTTCTTCTGCCACGGAATAAATACCAATGATCATGAAATGATGATGCTGAAAGATGAAAGAAGATTGCTTAACATATCCTGAATTTTAAGTAACCTATCCCAACTATCCCAAACTAAACCAAACCAAGGTCCTTGGATATAGTCTAGCTCATCATGACTCATCTAGAATTTACGGCAGACATACATATGGTTGCCACAAAAATCTAGTATGTGTTCCATTGTCTAAACATTTGAGAGAAGACATAAAGAAGAAGTAGATATAAGTGGTTGGAAAAATTGATCACCCCTGAACTAAAAATTAGATAAAATTGTCATCAGCAGTAATTTGGGAAGCTGATCATGTTTGCACTCAGCTAGTTAGCAGCTCTGGGGAGAAGGGCCTCAAGAAGAGAATATCAGTACTTCTGGTAAGCTACCATTGGTGTGTGTGTATGTGTGATTTTGTTTCTGACAAAAATAAAAAGAATATTGAGCCATAGTGTAAGATACAATGTGAGAGGGACCTATGCTTTGTACCATAGTGGGTTGGGCCTAAACCCAGAGGGGATAAATTAGGTCGTACAGAGAGAGCTTAAGTATGGAGTTTTATTAAAAGGAAGGGAAGAGAGAATGAGAGAGGGACAGAGAGACAGAGAGGGAAAGAGAGAGAGAGAGAGAGAAGAAAGAGAGAGAAGAAAGAGAGAGAGAAGAGAGAAAGAGAGAGAGAGAGAGGGAGAGAGAGAGAGAGAGAGAAGAGAGAAGAGAGAAGAGAGAAAAGAGAGGAGAGAGGAGAGGGGAGAGAAGAGAGGGGAGAGGCCAAGACCAGCTTGCCTCTTTGGGGGAGAGGTCAGGAATGCACAGAGCTTGTCTCATAAAGGGACCTTTGTATTGCATACAGTGGAACTGCTTGCCATAAGCTGAAGGGTGACAGTGCCTAAGGGGCAGGCCAAGGTGTGCCTGGATACTAACTAGCATATAGGGGTTTACAGAGTCTGAAAATCCATTGCTTCTATAACTCAGTAATACACAGTATCACAGAGGGAATGGAAAAAAAAGATAAAAAGAATAAGGGGATGGATAAGATCAAAATACATTATAGACATATATGAAATTTTTATTCTTTAGGATAAAACACCTCAAATGTCCACTAAAATCTTAATAAATAAAGTAATTATCGGCAAAAAGTACATCATAATGTTGAGCCCTTTCTTTCAATTTTACAAACTTCAGAAGGACTGACATTGTCTTGAAAGAGAATGGTTTGGTTTAAATTGGTGTATAACACATCAGTATGAAGGTCTATCTTACTCATTACTTTATTTACAGTATATTTATTTATCCTTTGAGAATTTCATACTGGTAAATTCATACAATGCATTTTGATTACTTCTATCGTAAATGCCCCATTTCTGACTTTTCCTGGACTTTCCCCATCTTCCTTCTCTTCCCAACTTTATATCCTTAAAAAAAATAACCCACTGAATCCAGTCAATGCTGCCATGAATGAGTATGAATGTAGGACCATCCACTGGAGTATGGGTAACTTCCTAGTGGCCACGAGCCTGAAGAAAACTGACTGTCCTTCCTCAGCAGGAGTCAAATACTAGTTCCTCAAGGGGGCCCAGTGAGCTCCTGTCATTCATCCTGGACTTTTGCCTTTTTATACCTTTTTATACCCTGTAAAGGTAACCACAACTGCTGTGAGCTCATGAGTAAAACGGTCCTGCCATGTCCAGGAGACACCTTTTCTGATCTCTTTCTCCAACCTCTGCTCTGTAAAGTCCTTGGTAGCTCCTCTATGACATTACCTGATTCTTAGCCTGGGAAGATGACCCAGAGCTGTCCTTTCAAATGTGGAGCACTTCTCAGTCTCTGCCCTTTGAACAAGTTGGGATTCTCTGTATTACCTGCTTTCTGTGGTAATAAGAAGTTTCTCTGATGATGGTTGAGAACTGTACCAATCTATGGATATAAGATCAGTATACAGAAGACAGTTTAAAACTAAGTCTGTTTAACAAAACATTAGTAGGTTCTGCCCTAGGGCCAATACCTCTATAGCCACAGATATCGTGGCTACCTCCACAGGGCTAGATACAAGTTTCATGCTGTGGAATGGGCCTTATACCTAATAGTAAGTGGTTGCTTATCTCCATAATATTCAATGTTACTATTACACAAATGGGCATATCTTGCCAGGCCTGTCAGTATTACAGAGTTCACAGCCGAGTGCTGTAAAACGTTTTTTTAACTAGGCATAGATGTGTTACATTTGTTTCTGCTGCAGAATATCACTGTAACTGTGTAAAGCTGTGTTACTTTTGCTTATACTGCATTTGTTTAATTATGTACAGATGTGCTGCATCTGCTTCACCTTGCGTGCCTGAGGCCCCTGATTGGTCTAATAAATAGCTGAATGGCCAAGAGTTAAGCAGGAAAAGGAGAGGTGGGACTGGCAGGCAAAGAGAATAAATAGGAGGGGAAATCTTGGCTTGAAAATGAAAGAATAAGAGAAAATAAAAAGGAGAGAATGAGGAACGCACCTGGGGCAAGAAGCCAGGCAGCCTCCAGCCAGTCAGGCACAGAAGTAGTGAAAGTAAGTTATATGGAAAGAAAAGGTAAGAAGCCTCGAAGCAAAAGGCAGATAAAGAGAAATGGGTTAATTTAAGTTAAAAGAGACAGCCAGAAACATGTCTGAGCTAGGCCAAGTATTCAAAACTAATAATAAATCTCTGTGTCATGATTTGGTAGCTGGTTGGTGCCCCCCTCCCCCCCAAAAAGACTGGTACAGCTAAATAAGACTGTTGGTGACTTTTCTCTCACAGAATCAGGTCTAACACCTTCCATTACTATGACAGCCAGACACTAGAAAGGAATTTTCCATGTCAGTACCATGTTGATTTCTGTATGCCCTGAGTCCTAAGTGTGTGGTGTCCTCTGTGATCAGGTCTCACCCTAAAGATCTGGTGGTAATTAAAAGTAATGGCAGCAGTTTGTATTTTTGTTTCTTTTGTGTCAGGGTGCTAACCAACAGCTGAAAGGGAGGTACCCCACTCTGGGCACTGAGCCTTTTTTGTTTGAAAATATATAACATCTGGGAGAAGCATCACATCACACACACACACACACCTATACAAACACACACACTTATTTAGGAAGTTTATGTACTAATAGGTTTCCACATGACTTCCCCCCCCACATATCCCAGCGTCCATTATCCTTTCCCTCACTCTCCTTTCTGCCCTAATCTTTCACCCTCTTCTTTCTGTAAATCACCTCACTCCCTGGATTATTCCTCTTTCACTCGTAACACCGCTTGTGTTACACTATCCTCATGTCCCCTTCCTCCCATAGCCCCTTCAAAATTCTCTGCATTTTACAAGTACTTCAAGTTAAAAGCACTGTTCTAAAGATTCAAAGTGGGGAGCCCCACGTCAGAGAGAACATGCGGTGTTTACCTTTCTGGACCTGGGTTATTCACCCAGTATGCTGTTTTTCCAGTTCCATCCATTAACCTGCAAATTTCATTTTTCTTTCAGCAGAATAAATTACATTGTGTATTTGTACTGCATCCTCATTACCCATCCATCAATTGATGGATATCAGGGATGTTTCAATTTCCTTTTGTGAACAGAAGAGCAATAAATATGGATGAACCAGTATTTTTTTTTAGCAGGATAGGGTATCGTCTGTGCATATGCTCAGTAATGGTATAGCTGAGACATATGGTAAGGCTATTTCTGGGTTTTTGAGGACCCGGCACACTGATTTCCACAGTGGCTATACCAGTTTTTTCTCCCACCAACAATGAATAAAGATTTGCCTTTCTCTATGTCCGAATTAACATTTGATTTCTTGATCTTAGTATTTTTGCTTGGAGTAAGATGAGTTCTCAAAGTAGTTTTAATTTGCATTTGACTGATGACTAAGGATGTTACACATATAAAAAAGTATTTCTTTGTCACTTGTGTTTTTTTTTCTTTTAAAAGCTGTTTGTTTAGTACCATAGCCCATTTTTAAATTGTGTTGTTTTCTTGTTTGTTTGTTTTTATATGTTCTAGATATCAAGCATTTCTTTTCCCCATTCTGTGGGCTGCTTCTTCGATATTGATGGTTCTCTTTACCGCACAAAAGCTTTTTAAGTTTCATAAGATCCCCTTTTTTGGCTGCCAGTCTTATCTCTTGTACTCTCAGTGCTGTTTGGCACATCTTGACCTTAATGTGAAGTGTGCTCCCTGTGCTTTCCTTTCTCAGTTTAGGGGATTATGTGGAGGTTGCTGACCTGTTTGGAGCTGGGTTTTCTGCAAGGTGGGAGGGAGCAGAAGATCTAGTCCCCCCCCCACGCACACACATTACCATCCCACCCTCCCAGCACCATTTGGTGTAGGTGCCGTCTTTTCTCTGTATTTTTAGCATTTTTGTCAAAAATCAGGTGCTTAGAGGAGCGTATACTTACAGTGGGTCCTCTATTCTGTTCAGTCGATCAGTGTGTCTACTATTATTCCAGTACCATGCTGCTTTTATTATTACAGCCCTGTAGGATAACTTGAAATCAGGAATTGTGAACCCCCGAGCAGTGTTTTATTGTCTAGGTTATTTCTTTTTGGCTATCCCTTAACCATATGCATTGCTTTATAAACTATATCTTACTTAAGGTATGAAAAACAACATTCTTTTTTTTATTGATTCTGTGTCTCAGGAGTTCAGGAATGGCTGAGCTAGATCACTTGATCAAAGTCTCATGGTGGTGTAGTCTGGGGATCAGGCAAGGCGCTGGTCCCATCTGATGTGTTTTCTTTTGGGCATCTATAGCCATGGAAGACTTCATGGCCTAACATCTGTTCTCCTCAGAGCATCTTCCTTCCTCATGGCCTATAGCAGAGAATTTTTTGTTAGCTCAGTCCTCCCAGAGCAGGGTCCCTATGTATTAACTGAGTGGATACCACAGTTACAATTACAAACATTTCACCTCTTTCCGATGTACTACAAGTAAATCTTAAGTTTGACAGTCATTGTAATCACGAGTTCTACTCACCATAAAGGGGTGGGGTCTGTCCAGAACAGGTAGAAAAGGAGCTATTTGTGAGCTGTTTTAGGGTTCTATCATAGCAAGGATTTGGGGAGAGAAAATGAAGTTTGAGAGATGACAAAGTAGATGGGATGAGATTTTCGAGTAGTAGAAATTAAGTAAACCAGAGAGCATGCAGATCTAAAAAATTGTCAAATGCACATAACTGAAATCCAAATAATCACAAACCTGGTTGTACAGGAAGCGAGCTTCACATAGAGTCACAAGGCATTCAGACAAGGGCTACAATGTAACCCAGCTGGTATAGGCTACATTATGTTTGCTTCCTTCCAATTTTGTCTGTTGAATTCCTAATCATTTACCTTAGAAATTGGCAGTATTTGGAGATGACTGGCTAAGAGGCAATTGAGTTAAAATAAGCCATAATTCAATCAAACTGTTTTCCTGGCAAGAAGACAAAGATTTGGACACACAGACACAAAGAAGAGCACAGAGTAAACTGGGAAGACAGCAAGAGCTGGCTATGTGGTCACCAGGAAGGGAGCTCTCACTCAGGAACTCAATCACCCAACACCTTGGTCTTGGACTATAGTCTCCTGGACTTTGGAAACCCTTTTTGTTTTCTTTCTGCTATCTAAGTTTCCCTTACAGTCTTTGGTATTTTTTTGGTCAAGCCTAGAAAACACTCTCTTCTATGTTTTGATTGTTTCTCTTGGCTCTGCTCTTGTGTGTGGTGGGGACAGGGATGGGACTTGGATAACAAAGTTTTTTTTCATTTGGTATGTATTAGGAAGAAGGAGAGAAATGTCACACCAGATAAAGATGCTCCTGGAGTGGAAGCAGAAGGTGATGAGGAAACCATAGCTACCTGGAGAAGCATTGACTGCATTCTGGGTATAATAAGAAAAAATCAAAAACGAACAAACAAATACCCCTATGTGGTTTGTTCTAGTGGCAATGAAACTCACTAAATTCCTACTTGCTTACCTAGATTTCCTAACCAAAGTATTTTTTTAACCCAGAAAAGTTTTTTTTTTCATCGTTGTTTTTGTTTCATTGGGTGTTTTTGTTTTGTTTTGTTTATGTCCCCAGCTACCATGGCCTTTTTTTTTTAACAGGAAAGGTTTGGCCATGGCTCCTGTTGCTGGGCACTGGTAGCCCAGTGCTTCCTTGCTGAGGATAGCCTGAAATGCTGATGGCTCTGAAGAAGGACATACATCTGAGGAGAAATGAGGTTGCCCATGTAGAGCTGAAGCTCCCAGAGCCACTTAGCTCTCCATCCAGTGCTTTAGTCTGTTAAAGGTCCATGGTAAGAAAGACTTCAGGTAGGCGAGTGGCTAGATGTGTGGTTAGTATGTTTTGTTGGTATGGGGAACAGAGCTCATTGGCAGAATGGTTAATAATACTGGAGAGAGTAGTCACTATGCACACACACATGCATTCCCTCATGTGTACAGACTTCAAATAATCAGAAGAGTGGCTCCTATGTGCCAGGCTACCAACTCTATAGTTCATAGGTTCCATCAAGGTAAGAGCTGAAAGCCAAGAGTGAAGAAGGGGAATGTAATGGAACTGTGACTGAGGACTCGCCAAGCACACAATTTAAGGAAGCTCATTCATCTGGATATTTTGTTGAGGTTTTTAATCAGTGTGTAAAGGTCAGTTAGAGTCAATTTTATATAAAATAGTATCAAATTTGAGGGCTGGAGCGTTGGCTCAGTTGGTAAAGATGCTTGCTGGCCAAGCCTGACCTCTGAATTTGATTCTCAGCACCCACATAATGAAGGAGAGAGCTCACTCCTGCAAGCTGTCCTCTGACCTCCACACATGTGTTTTAGCATGTTTGAATGCATGCCTGTGTGCATGCACATGTACACATGTACATGTGTGTACACACACCCACACATGTAAGAACCTTTGAAAATTGAAACAAGGTCTTAGGTTTACCTCAGATAGAGTGCTTGCTAAGCATTTTCAATGCCCAAAGTTTAATGCCTAGTATCTTAAAAATGAAGAAAAAGAAGAGAGAGGGGGAAAAAGAAATAAAAAAAACCCATAATACCAAGAAGGAAAGAAAGAAACCTCAATCAGGACCCCAAACATACAGATGTAATTTAATCAAAAGATGTATGCCATAGAGAAGGGAGGTAAAAGAGAGCATTTGCAATGGTCAACATTTGCTGTTACCTTAATAGACACTATTTTTGTTAAAACTTGTTAAATATTTTTTGTTTTATTTTTCATTTAAACCAAGTGTCAGCACACCAGACCCTCTGAGCCAAATCAGGCCTACTACCTATTTTGTTAAATAAAATTTTATTGAATAACGTATTGTTGCCCCATTATTACAGATATACACGACCCCTTTACAGTATCATTTTTTTGGACCTTCACAGAAAGACTGTGCTGACCCCTGGTTAAAATATAAACTTCTATAGGGAGAAAATTGAATTTGTTCAACTTGTAAGGCAAACCACACCAGAACCTTTCCTCTTGGCCTAAGAACTAAGGGTGATGGAAAAACAAAGACTCTTTTCCTTTGTCTCCTCCCCTTTCACTGTTTGGTTATTATATACATGCCTTATGTGATCAGTTCTATACCACACAATTATACACTTCTTCCTTGCCATGCATAACATGTCCACGAATCTGCAGAGAAATCCATCCTTGTAGAAAAGCCTAGTGTTCAGATAGCCATAGATAATCATAACATGATTTCTGGATTTTCTTTTAGAATGTCAAGAAAATCTGGGCTTTCAATACTTTGATTTTGAAACGGTACAACTGTCATATCTAAAATCTGCTCATGGACTTTCCACATGCAGTTGACTGTAATGAAGGTAGACAAATATAGTATGCTATTCACCATGAAATTGGAAAGTAATGAAATCCACTTATATGCCTTGCTTAAAATTTTCTTCCTAGACATGTGCCTTGTGGTGTGGTCTGCTGGATAGATCATGTTTCATACACTCTTGGATATTTAATGATAAATAATTGTAAGAAGTAGTAAAGCACTCAATTTGATAGCTACTGTAAGTGCGAAGGTTAGAAAAACAGATTCAGGGGGTTGCTTCAATTTATCAAAAAGCTGTGAAGTGCCCTTGAAACAGTGAGAATTTTAATTGTTCCTGATGCCTATCTCAAGTGATCCTGTGAATTGGATATTTTTCTTTTCTCTTGCAAGTAACAATTTGAAAAACAATACACGTATAAAGGGGGAAACTCAGGGCATTGTGAGAAACCCAACATTCTACTTTATGAGCCCTGAAGAAATAGATCTCAAAGAGGTGTATGTAGGAGCCTGCTACCAACTGTGAAGACATTCTGTACTGGTTGACTCTGAACTAAAGCATCATTTCCCTTCTCATCCTGGCACCTGGATATTATTAAATAGGAAACTTTGATTTGATTGATACATCTTGGCAGCAGGACATTTAGACATTTATGTCATAAAACCAAAATGAAATATTTTATATCATTGAACATAGCCCTGCAAAGTATGGTAGTTAAAATCAAATGAAGTTAGCATCAATTTTCCAGTCATTTAAAGAGCACACACACAGACTCACACGTGCATGTACACATATAAGCTCAACATAGAAATGCACCTTCCTTGTTTTGGAATAACATTTAGTAAAATCATAAAGTTTGCCTAAAGAGGCTGAGGTGGCAACATTAGATATAATAAACAGGGACCCAATTATGCATGCAAAACAGGCACTCACAGGTGCAAGAAAGGTAATCACTAGTGCAAAATATGCTATTACCTGTTTTACATGCACAACTGCCTGATTGTAAGGGCAGATAGCTGGTTTTGTCTACCCGTGCATAATTTTTATTCACAAATTAGTTGCTTTGAAAAATCTGGCACCGATGTTTTTTTGTCCTTGAACCCAAGATATATTACATATAGAAAAAAGAAACTTTTGACTCAGTCAGTAAAATACATTTTCTCCCTGTTTTCACTCTATAAAATCTAAAAGATAAGAAAGCTCTTCTAGAATTGTATTTCCTTCCCTTGATGCATGGTGGGTTTTTTCTCTTCTTATTCTTTTGTATACGGTGCTTCATTAGTGCTTTCAAATCTGCTGAAGCCAGTTCACAACTTGCCGATTAGTTCAACTGAAGACCCATCACAGCAGTTAGGTTATGCATTGTCCTGGGAACAATTAAGACATGCCATTCCCACAAAGCAGTTTTTAAGTGGCAAAAACATATTTATAGTTTCTATTTCTGGGTTTGTGGCACCCAGAATAGAAATGTGATGAAATCTCTAGGGACTATGTACTTACCCTAACACTAAAGAGGTTCCCTGTAATTCACACATGGACTCCTGGGAAATGGCATCCAATGCAGACATTCTAAGTGTTGCTAATGAAGTGTTTATCGTCTGTGGCAGCCTGAGCAGGAGAGTATAATCTGTGACCAGCTAAAGAGCACCATTAACAACAGCAATAATGCAAATTTAATACATGCATAATTATTGACTTTTAGTAAATAAGCCTTATGAATAATATTCATATCTAGGACGAGGCACTAAAGTACCCTAGGAATCAGGCATCATCAGCCTAGCTATTGATGGGCATAAGAGCCCACATGGTCAGTCTAGCAGCATACGATCAATATACACAAATGTATTACAGAGGTGATTTAACACAAATTTTTATAATACATAAAAAGACCAGAGTCAGCATCCCCCTGTCTTTGTTAAAATTATGCATACATGTTTCTAAAGCAAGAGTGTTATTATGGTTTCTTTTTTATGTGATCATATGGGACAAATTCAAACACAGTATGTGTCCAGTCTTTGAGGATTCAGTTCTCAGTATCACTTGAAATGTGAAAAATATTGAGTAGGATCAATTCAGAATTATAAATAACTCTTAATACATTTTTTAACATTGGAAACTGAGAGCATACCTCAACTACGACCTTCAAGAACTCCTTAGGATCAAGTCTTCTAGCCCTTTCTGTAGAGGCCCTATCTCAATGACCAGATTCCTCAGAAAGCAGTGAGTCTGAGGAATCTCTAATTTTGACTTATATATGGATTTCTGCTCCAGGAGTCATTATCGTTGTGATCAGAAGCAGTCCTAGCTCTCAGGGGGCATTTGAAGTTAGATGTTATGGGCTTATTCTCCCCTAAGATCTGTGACAATAAACTGTGTAAAATGTTATCAGTGGCTATTTGTTCTGTAACTTTTATTTAGCTATTTTTTTTCAAAGAACAGAATGTAGATGACTCTAAGATGTAAATTTAATTTTTCTGGAATATATCTTTATTAATTATATTCTGTTCTATCATTTCAGATGAAGGCAAAAGTTGGGTTTTGTATTTTAGTTCAAATAACTAGTAGAGATTCTTAATACTTTTTCTAAGTGTTACTGTGTGAATGAATGTATGTAGGATAGTATGGGAGGAAAAAGGGAAGAAGAAAGACTATAGAGAGTTTTAGATATCTTGCCCTGTCTTGTATGCGAAGACTAGCAATGCGGGTAGTTAGTTCTCTACTAAACATACCATATAATGGTAAATCATATCTCAACTTGATAGGGCCACAGGGTGCCAGATTTAAATGTTACTTCTGGGTTTGTTTTTAAGGTGTTTACGGGTAAGATTGAAATTGGAACAGGTGAGCTTGGTAGCAGAGATGTGCATCAACACCATCTATTGTTAATCAGGGGCCTAAAGAACAAAACATGAAGGAAAAGCTTACAGACTCACATCTCCACTGCCAGCCTACCTGAACTGGGCATCAGTCATCTTCTGCTCTTGGAGTGTGATTTCCCCTGGCTTCCAGGCCTCCAGATGTGGACTGGAATTCTGTCATGTCCTTTCCTGATTCTCTACTACACAAGTAGTATATTATGACCTCCGTGTCTCTATAATCATTTGAACCAATTCCCTGTAAGGAATATTATCTATTGTCTATCTCATTATATCTGTGGCCTTTCATTCTGTTTATTAAGGCTCTTGACTGACACAATTATATCTTCTTTTCTAACTATATATTTATTTATTTTTAGACATAACTTTTTATTCACTCTTTGGGATTTTCACATTACACACCCCAATTCCATTTATTTCCCAGTCCCTCCATATCTGTCATTCATGCTTGTAGTGCCACCAAAGGAAAACGAAGAAAGAAATAATTAAAATGGGATAAAATTTAAAAATTAACTAAAAATGGAAAAGTAAAAATAATAGCAAGTTAAGAATATTCATTAAAAAAACAAACAAAATCAAAACACACAAAAAAGAAAACCACAAAACCCCCACTTTGTTCCTCTGTCTTTCCCACCTTCCCATTGCCTCTTCACTTCTTTTAGTAGCAATGGGAGCTGCTGTGTATCATGCAGTACATCCTTTTGTCCACACAGCTTTCCTTGCAAATGTATTGTTGGTCTAGTTCAACACCTCTGGCTTCTGCTACACATCATCACTGAACCCTCACCAAAGATCTTCTCTGACATCCTGCAGTTGCCCATAGTCATGGAGATCCTGTGACTATGGAACTGTAGGACCAGTCCCTTCACGTGCTACAACAGAATGTGGAGGGTAGATACTGGGAAGTTCCCACTCAAAACCCCAGATGTGTGTCTGGGTGGTAGCTGAGTTGCATCACCCCACTGCCTGGGGGCCTTCAGACACCAGCATGACCCGACGTGGGGACCCAGACCCTGGACATCCTCATGGCCCTCAGCAATGACAGGAGTATGGACATCTACACAGACCATGGCTGCCACAGGGTCTGTGTTCCTTGTCAGGAACACAGAATTGGACATCATCTTGACCCTGGGTGGTGCGTAAGCAACTCACCACAATCCACTCCTCGTGGCCTTAGTTTCTTCAGATCTGCCTCTCTTCACTGGACATGAACCATTTTGCCTGTCTCTCTCTCCCTTACCCCACCATACATTTGCTCATCACAATGGTGCCTGATGATAAGAGTGTCCTAATGGAGTTTAGCAGCCTTGCGGTTCCCCGCCTGGGACAAACAGCTCTGCATAGGCATGTCCATCTCTCCCTGCTCAGTCCTAATACATCAACTACATTCTGAAAGTTTTATGTTTTTTAAATATAAATTATCTCTTACATAATATTACCCTTTTCATTAAACCTCTTTTTATATGACATGTTAGTTAATTTTTCAATCACTATATAATGTTTAAATTGAAATTTTAATACGTATATACAAAGTAAGTTTTTGTTTGCCATTTTCATGTAAGTAGACTACTGTGTTTTATTCATAGTGATCCTTCAGTTCCAACTTTTGCTCACTTTCTCTCCCTAAATGGTCCCTCTGTTGCTTCCATGTCTGATATGCACATTACATGTATACTAAAAGTTACTTTCTACATATTAGAGACATCATGTGATATTTACCCCTTTTTTCTGTTATCCTTGTTTCCCTCCCTTTAGATCCTTTCCTCTTCCCACATAGTCCTTTCTTTACTTCTATATCATATATATATATAAATATATATACACATATCTATGCCCTTGGGTGTGTGTGTATGTGTGTAATTTAGTAGTACTACACAGACCAAGCTGGTCTCAAATGCACAGAGATCCGCCTGCCTTTGATTCCTGAGTGCTGGGATTAAAGATGTGTGCTACCATGCCCACCTGCCAAATATTCTTTATAGAGCCCTAGTTCTTAGGTTTTTCTTGGAATCATGAACATCCACTATATAACCTTTCTATAAGGTACATGCCTGGTATGGAGAGCCATGAGTCTGCTTTGTTACTTTAAGCAGGTGAGGACGATGTACAAGTACTGCCATTGAAGGAAACATGGAAATGAACCTCTTTACAAAACAAGAATTGGTGTTTGAGGGAATTGATGCATGTTTGCATATAAAAATCACACCTACATTGGCAAATGCTGTGACAAAACTTAAGTCTGGAAATATTTCATAGAAAATGAGCACTTGAGAACATGGCACAGGCTAGAGATTTAAGTGGTAAAACTCTGTTTTGAAAATATTGATTATGATTCAATAAAGCTCAGAAAATTGGCTTCAAATGTATAGATGCTGTTGGGTTGCATACGGCTAGTGCCTGCTCTTCCCTGTTCTACTCTTCACCCCTGCTTCTGACTTCCAGTGTAGTTGTGGCTTCACGGCATCTGCTTTCTGGATTAGAGCACATGCCTGCAGTTTTTATTAGTGTCTTATATATGACTGCATCTCAGAGTGAGGAATTCTTGTTGGTGAGTAAAGTTCCCTTGGTCAGCAAGCTCTGTCAGAAGGAGCTGCAAGTAGTTTCTTCTTTCAAAGTCTCATAGGTAGTTAAAAGATGGGAGAAAGAAGAGCGATTAGTTAGGGCTATGATCCTGCAGGAGAAAGCTTGACACAGCCATGCTTCTGTGAAGACCTTTGCCTGGGATGCAAAGCCATGGGGTCTCTTCACTTCTAGGTACCAATCTTTTGCCCAGGGACAGACAGATGTATGTCAAAAGTTACCGTCTGAATTAATAAAGCGTTTTAAATAATACCAAGTAGAAGGCAATTGCAGAAAGCATCTTTTTATGGAAAATTGTTGATGTGAGGAAACCAAAACATAACTCATAGTCTTACCATCAGGGAAATGTGCTGTTTTTTTTTTTTTTAATTTTGCCTTGTTTCTTTTTCTGAAGGAAGGGAGGAAGGGAGGGAGGGAAGGAAGGAGGGAAAGAGGAAGGGAGGGAGCAAGAGAGGGAGGGAGGGAGGGAGGGAGGGAGGGAAAAAAAAGAAGAAAGGAAAGAGGGAAGGAAGGGTAGTTAGAATACAGTGATGCTAAGTATGTTTCTTACTGTAGTTTTGGATATCATACAAAATGAAGCCGCTGAACAGAGGAAGTGACATATCTTGAGTCTTGAAGGGACAGCAGAAGTGTTTGCAACTTGCTTTCGGATTCAGGAGCCTCCAAAGCCTGTGTTTCTTCCCGCTGTTTGTGCACGAGTCTGGGCTTCTGTTAACCCTGAAGCCACCTCTACCTGAGCTCCTTGAGTGCTTGCCAGTGCCTGCTAGGATTAGGGAGGGTTACACCGGAATGGCGGCTACCTGGGAACACTGGAAACCTGGAATCCTTTGGGGGATGGGTAGGTACTTCAACTTGAGCAGCTGTGGAAAGGGCAGAGTCAGATCCAGCAGGAGTAGCAGGCAGCAGTAACCATTCAGTATGACCTAAATTCTCATAGCTACAATGCCTCTTTCTCTCCACCTCTCCCTCCCCAACTACCTCCCTCTGCTTCTTCTTCATCCCCCACCCACTGAACATCAAACCTGAGGCTTTCTGCTTGTGAGCTGCACCTTTAGGTCAAATTCAAGTTTTACAAACAATTGTTCTCTGCTTAATATTAACCATTCATCCACTCATCATTCATCTAGCTAGCATTTAATGACTCATTTCAAGGTATAAAGATGAGGAAGCAAGAACAATAAAAATTAAAAATACATCATATGCTACAGTATAAATTAATAAGTGTGATAGGAATAGAAACAAAAGAGTCTGTAATCTTGCCACAGGGAAGATTTGGGAATGTTTCACAGAGGATGTCATCTTTGAACTTGATCTTAAATGATGCACAATTCAGAAAGGGCATTTCAGAAGGCCAGGAGTGAACACTGAATTATTTATGTTTGCATGCAGGAATGCACACTTCTGTATTGCTTATTAATTGTGCAACTTAGTAGGTCTTGGTAAGAAAAAGTAAACATGTGATTGTGTTTTTATAGATTAATATTCCAAAAACTTACCTCTATTTATTGGATTTTATTCCAGAAAAATCAGGCTAAACAAACTTTGTTTAAAAAATTAAACGTATATATTGTAGAGACAGATAAAATGAAGCAAAAAATGGATGGTTAAAAGTGTATTCCTATCCTCGGCTTAATTCTGTATTTGAAAACATATTTATCATTAATTAATAGATGGCCTTAAGTGTGAATTTAGCAAGTATTTAGTGAGGTAATGGCAATTAATAAAAATGAAGGGAATTTCGTGATGAGTGGGTGGGACAGGGATGTCAGCCATACACAGGTTTCAATCTCAACCACTCCTTTCTTGGAGTTTGGGAGTCCAGAAAAGTTTCTGTACAACCTGGAGCGAACGCCAGCAGTCACAAATATGCCAATTAACCCGCTGTTGACAGTAAGAGAAGGCTTTAGTTTATCTTTCACATCTCCAAAGAAGAACCTGTAATGCCAAGAGCCATGCCACCCACAGCTTACAGTGAAAGGAAGAGCATCTTGAGGGTACTTTTCATTCATTTCTTTTGAGGGCAGATGCTGTCCCCAAAGCCCATCTTCTCTGGCATGGCCCTGATTACTGCTGAGGCACGGGAACAGGCTAAGCACAGAATCGAGAGGTGGCAATCCCTCCTCAGCTGTGGACTCCATCAGGAACCTTCCCAGGCTTCTTGGTATACGTTCCCTGCTGTGCCACATCAGCTGGCCTGTGAACACCCAAAATACTCCCTTACATACCTCAGTCTTTTGCTCACAGAGCTTGTTCCTGCAGACATAATGATCGGGCATTTTGCAAGGCTGACAGCTATAGACAGGACTTTAAGAAGCTGCACCAATGTGACCATTCCAGGTATCCACACAGAGAAAACGAATACAGTTTTTCTCTTGTTTCTTTATTTCTACTTTTTTGGCCCTACTCTGGCATTTAGGGTCAAAAGCAGGAATGTAGTCTTAAGAATTTCTCCTGACTTTCTACCACCAGCAAAGCAGTAGGTACCAAGTAAACACAAACGTGAAAAAGGCCTGAGAGACATATTGTGCTAGCTGTTCTTGATTGTGTTTTTACATTGGCATCTAAGCACTTAGGTTCATAATGATTGTAATTTTAGGTGCTGATATTTGGTCTTGTCTTTGATGGGTGGGTGTTTTGGTCCATGGTTTCTGTTGCCGTTTCTAGTTCTCAGGAGGATGTGGTTGCTGTGTGTTGCCACATAGGGAACTATTCTGAGATACTGCTAGGTGTGGGCACTATAGTTTGGAGTAAAATGTGTTTCTAGGTATTGAGGGCTGACACTTAGAAATGAGCATGGGCTAGGACAGGGTTAAGGGAGTCCGCGGGAGGAAAGAAAACAGGGTATTTCATTCAAATCTGGTTATTCCACTAGGAATGACGGTATAAAGTTAGGAGAGGTCATAGAAGGCAATCTGCTACAGAGCTGGATTGAGCCTGAGAACTAGATTAAGAGGAGGGGAGGGACAGGGAAGAACCAAAATTCACTTATTTGGTTCACTGATGTACTCTATTCTCTGGTAGGTTTGGCCAGTGGATTCCTAGGGAATGCCTGCTGGAGTTGGGAGGGCTGGGATAATAGGATGAATAGGGAGAAGATTGGTGGAGAAGATCTCCATGACACTTTGGAGTTGGGGGCAGAGAGGAAGGGTGGGTCACGTCAGGTGTTCTGCTATAGAGTGTGGGGAAATGAGACTTGGGGGTTGGATATGGAGGAAAGGAGAAAGATGTGAAGTTAGCCTATCTGCTTCCCTGGTCTGAGTCTTGGATTTTGTTTAACATGCTACTGAACTACTCTGAGTAAAAAGAAATGGATAAAAAAAATAACAAATATTTAAATTGGACAGGAAGAATAAGATTGTCTCTGTAGACAGCAAAAGGCTTTGAGAACTTTATCGAAAACCTGTTAGCTTTAATAAATGAATTCAGGGGCTGGAGAGATGGCTCAGTGGTTAAGAGCATTGCCTGCTCTTCCA
>LOEQ01002564.1:42364-59702 GCA_001685075.1 Bramus lutescens
GGCCTTCAGGCATACACACAGACAAAATATTGTATACATAATAAACAAATAAATCTTTAAAAAAATAAATTTCAGTAAAATTACAAGTTACAAAATCAACATACAGAAAGACAGCTTCACAACCCCATTTAAAAGACTTCTAAAACACTTACCAAATTTAGTTAAAGAAGTGAATGATTTTTGTACTGAAGAATAAAAAACAGTAAAGAAAGAAGTTAAGATGGATATAAATAAGTGACAAGATAGCTCCTGGTCATGAATTCATAGAACTGATGTCAAATGTCATTACTACTTAAAGCAATCTATAGCTTTAATTTAATATTTGTTACAATTTAATGACACTTTTCACAGGATAGGAAAAATAGCTCTAAAATTTGTAGACTCAGAAAATATCTTGGGCAGGTAAAACAATCTTAATGATTGTTAATGAGTGAAGGGGTAGATACAATGCTTACTATGTTGTGTTACAAATAGGCAGTATTCAAAATAGCATGGCAAGGTAAAAAATTTATATATTACATATATACATAAATGTATCTATTCCTCTGTGTGTATGTGTGTGTTGAATATAAGCACCAGACATGAACTTACCTACACATATCCAATCAATTGCTAGCAGTTAATGACAGGGAAAACTTATGTTTTTTTGGTTTGTTTGTTTTAACAAATTCTATGAGAATATTGGCTAATGCATTTGCACAATATGAAATCAAATTCCTATCTTATGTGTTATACAATCAACATAAACATCAGATGTAGAGCTATACAGTTCCTCAATTCAAACAGGGAGAACATTTTGTATATGGCCCTTGGCAGTGAAACACAGAAAGGAAATAGGACAAAGGCATTTCTATACAGAAAGACACAGCAAAAGGCAACAGTCAACTACAGATGTTTACAAGTCAGAAAGATGAAGTGATTTACACTAAAATGTATAAGGAACATATAACACTGAATAAGAAACAAATCCACATAATTTATACTAAATGAATAAGAGGTCTCAAATAGACATTTTTCTGAAGAAGACTCAGCAATGGTTTGTAAGTAGGGAAAAAGAACTTAACCTCAGTAATCAGGAGAAAGGAAATCAAAACCTTATACTTGCTAGAATGAACAATATCAAAACCCTGAAAAAATAAATATTGATAAATATAAAGAGAGAGGAAACTCACTATTGGTGAGTAGAGGGGCATTAAAAATTAAAAATGGTGGTCTGAGCATGGTGGTATTCATCTTTAATCCCAGCACTCAGTAGGTAGAAGCAGGCAGATCTCTATGAGTTTGAGGCCAGCCTGGTCTACAAAGTGAGTTCTAGGACAGCTAGAGCTACATAGTGAGACCCTCTCTCAAAACAAGGACTAAAAATCGTACCACCATATGATTAGTAATACCAATTCTAGTTCTGCAAAGAAACAAAAACATTATCTTGTAGGGATAACTATGCTTCCATCTCCCTTGCAGTATTATTCATACTGACTGTGGTCTGGAAATGAGACTCAGCCAGTGGACAGCTGGATAAAGAAGATGTGGATTATACTGACAATATAGTGATAATACCCAATCTTAGAAAAGAAGGAAATCGTTCTATGGATGAAAATGGATGACAGTAATGAAGAAAGCCAGGCACAGGGCACAAATACTGAATAGTATCACTTATGAGTGGTTAGTAAAAATGTCTAGTGGTAGAAACAGAGAGCATAATGTGACTACCAGAAGTGGATGGGATTATGTTGAGTAAAGGCTCTAGGCTTCAATTCTGGCGACCTAATTTGTAACATGGTAATTAGGTAACAATGTGTTATGTACTTGGAATTTGTTAAAAGCGTAGATTCTATTTTCAACACACCACATCAAAGTACCTGTGTGATAACTATGACAATTGCTTTTTATGGTAATTATTTCACAATGTGTGTATCAAGGCATCACTTAGTAGATCTCAAACATCTGCAATTCTTGTCAATTATATATCAACAATTCTGGAAGGATGATGATGATAACCATGGTGATGATGATATTGTTCTCATGCACAGTAGTGTTTGATAGCCCTTGTCTTACTTTCCTTTAAAACTATTTTTAATTTAAAGAAGATGATACAATTCTTGATGGGTCAGCTGTCCTTACAAGAGGGAATTGTTGGGATGTTTTTAAGGATCTACATCCACTCAACTGATATAAATCCACTTAGACACAAGTAGCCTTAGGAAAATCCAAAGTTTGAGCTAATTGGGTTGTATTGTATATAAGATATTCAGATGAGGTATTGAAAACAAGACTTCAGAGTTTACCAAGGATACTAAAACTGGAGGCTGAACAAATAATGAGGAATGAAACAATCAGACTCAAAGGCTTTGGATTGTATAAGTAATTGGATCAGCAGATGGCAAACGCAGTTTGGTACAGGAAAATGTAAAATAGACTTGAAGCAAAAGAAACAAACTAGAGAATGTGTGCTAAATGGAACAATCATCCAGAATGCTGACCAGGAAATGGAAGGGAGGGGCCGTCATAAAGCAGAAATCACAGCAGCTCTTCGCTTGTGGCCAATTCTGTTGCTTTACAATCCTATCAGAAAGGATGCACATGTATATTATCTACACTGGGAACTGACTGTACCCTATGGGAACTGGCAGGGTCTTGAAATTTTCAATCGTCTCACCTCCCAGTTTTGTAAAGACACCTTTCAGAAAACATTATAATGTTTTCCTTATTTCTTATGCTCATTTTTCTTCTTTGTTTAGGCTAATGCACACAACTCTATAATTACCCTTCTCAGACATTGCTGGGGAGATCCAGAACAATGTTTTCAGGGTACTTGCTAATTACTCCATATTTCACCTTGTCAGAAGATTCCCCAGAGGGACCACTTAAGGGTGCCATTCCCTATTTGCCCCATTCCCTGAAGATACAGTGTGCTTTTGCACGGGTTGGAGATCAACTGTTTGGTTCTGGGGGGTGCTTGGGAATTACAAAGTAAGGGATATGTGTGTGTGTGAGAGTGGGGGAGATTATTTGGGCAGTCTGTTTTATAAGGGAAATATCTAAATATCTTCTCCAGAGACTGACAGAGTACTGCCAAGGAAGAACTGACTACTGGCATCTGTAGAAAGTTCAGTGATGGATCTGCTGTAGGTCAACCTTGAGAGACATTCTGAAACCCAAATGAGTGAAGAAAAAAGAGCAGAAAGAACAATCCTTGTTCTTCACATGGACTGATTCACTTGCCACAGTCACATGACTCAGTATATCCCAGTTTATCTGGAAAATGACTATAGTAACTTCCAATCACTTATCAGAGGAACAAATGAAATAACACTGAAATTTTATTGCATACAAATACCAGCTAAGAAGCTGGGTGTTGGTGGTGTATGCCTTTTATCCCACCACTCAGGAAGGTAGAGGCAGGTGGATCTTTATGAGTTTGAGGCCTGCCTTGTTTACAAAGTGAGTTGCAGGACAGCCAGAGCTACACAGAGAAACTCTGTCTAAAAAAAAAAAATAATAATAAAAATTAGCCAGTGAACTGCTCTGCTCCTGCAACAATATGCTTTTAAATGGATGACTGAGCCAGAGCCAGTGTGTTTCCTTTTCATCTGTTGCCCCGGGGACTTCTCACCTAGAGCTGATCTGTGTAACCAAGTAGGTACTGAATGTAGTAGGTGTTTTCTTTTGTGTATTTTGAAAATGTGCTAACAGAAGGTTACTAACTGTGTCCCCCATGGTTTTGTTACTTCCAGGGAGCAACATTTTGAATAGTAGTCTTCAATGTTTAGATCTAGTTGCATACCCTATGGTGACCGATACTCAACTCCAGCTTTTGTTGTGGAGAATGAAAATGACTTCCCCTGGCCTGGCAAGAATCACCCTTTCATCACTAACTACTGTGGTCTGTTTTTCATGTGCAGAAAGTAGCAGTGGCATCTGTTTACAAATCATGACTAAACCCATAGAGCAAAGCAGCCTGTGAAATCAATTCATCTTGAGACTATGTGAAAATGGCCGTGGTTCTTTGTGTATTGAAATTCTGTATTAGTTAGGCAGTCTCAGCTGAATGCGACAGTTGGGTGAACTGAATTAAACAATGAAAAGGTCCCAAACAATAGGAGGCAGCTAGACAGAGGCATCCAAAGACAGGGAGCTCTGGACTGAGATTCACCAGAACCTCAGCAGCACACGCGCTCCTGTGGACATGGTCACCATGTAATTACCTGAGAAGTAAGTTAGGTGTTTAAAAATATTTTTTTTCGGGTGCTTTTTTGTATTCATGATATATTCCCAACACCAAAAATCAATCTCAATCAAAGCAGCAACTGAGTTTATCATAAATTATCATGGAAAGGTTTTCTACTGAGTAGATGGTTAATTACTATCTAATTTGAATATTTTTGCATATTAATGAGAAATGGATGAAAATCATTTTTAGATTCTTAACTTCAGCTGAGAAACCCATGGAGATAATGGCTCCTTTTAAACGACATGTGATTTCTGTTACTAAAGGAGATACTGATTTTTTTCAAAATTATTGACTTGTTTTAAGTTGATGAATGGATTAGTATTTTGCCATTAATATATTATATCCAAATGAAAGACAACTCTATTACTTGACACTGTATCCCCTAGATGCCTGTGAGGTAAGAAAAATGAAAAATAGATGAAGAACGTGCTAGGAAAAGGTCTAACCTTGCTCTGTCCTTCATAACTTCTAGATGCAGACATTTTTGCTTGCCGTTATGAATGTGTTTTTATGTCTTTTATTTTTTACAACATGAAGTTCTATGTATATTTGTTTACAAGAGACATTTATATCTAGAATATGCATATGGAGCTGAAGGAAGAGATATATTATTAAAATTATTACTGTAGTCTACAAATTGAAAAAGTGACTGGCAATTGCTTCAGGCTTCAGAAATTGTTGCTAGCCACAAGTCAAAAGTCACTTTTAGAATGTGCCCTTTAACTATTTATTGACATTGCAAATAAAGGACAATATTTCTTATATTTGGGGCACTTAGAGAAAAATAATTCAAAGAACAAATATTTCTCTTCTTCCCGTTTTCTCCCCCTTCATCTCTTATTTCATATGTAAACCCATCTGTGACATACGTTTAAGAATTTTTTTCTTTTTTCTCTTTGGGCAGAATCTGTAACTACCAATGATTCCATGAATCCAGTTGACATTATCCAAATTTCATTGCAGACAAATGAATGAAATTGCATAAGAAATTTTGTATTTTTGAACTAAAACTTCATCCCAGGTGGGGTAATATAAACAAGGCATTGGTTCTCACAGGCCAATGCCACCTTAGCACAATGTTGGTTTAAAAAAGGCTTCAAATATTAGAATGTTCTTAAAAGTATATTGTTAAGTATTTTATTTTACTGTGGAGAATCAGAATTGGATTGGTACATGGAACTTTATTTGGGCCCATAGACTTTAAGGCATGATTGCAGAGTTCAATGTATACCTGCGAATTATTTTGCTCCATAGGAAAAAGTAGGAAAGAGTTTTCTCTCTGAATCTGAAGAGCATGTCATTTATAAAAACCTGAACATCCAAGCTAACACATAACAGATAAAGAAAGGAGTCCAAACCCCATTCAGTCACTTCATCTATCGTCACGGTCAGGGCCCTTTGGATCAGAAAGTGAGAGGAATTTTCCAACCCAAGAGTGGTAGACTCTGAAAGTGGCAATGATAGCACATCTTTCTGAGGAAAAGTCTGTAAAAGAGGCAAGCCATTTAAAAAAGAACTAAAAACCTTGATGTTTCCAATTGAGCCATATGCCAGGGTAACTCTCAGGATAAGAAATGAACTATATTTTTTATGCACAAAGTAGGATTTAAAAAAAAAAGAAATCAAGAGTGGCATTAGCATGAGCTGTCCACTCCCCCTCTCCTCCTTCTGGTCTCTTCCAGTCTCTTTTGCCAAAGAACTGAGAATGAATTTTTGAGAGCCAACGATATGGAAAGGAAGACAAAATAAAGCTGGGAGAATTTTGGCGGAACTACATGCTTAACATACTGTACCACTTCTTTAATATATTTCAATAGTCCTGTGTCATCAGTTGGTAGCTTTCCTGTTCAGCAATTAACAATATATTTTGTTTTTCCTTAATTAAGCTTAACATGATGGCATTAATTACTGCTGGGTAGCTGAAATCTGTTGGGCTAATTTTCAACTTTAGCTAATGAAACTTAGTCTATACTCACCATTGAAATTATCAACCTCAGCACATTATATTTTCTATATCTTCTAGATTATGAATATACAGAATGGCTATAAGGTGTAGTTGTGGTATAAGATAAACCTTTTTGTGTGACTCATGAGTCTTTCTCAATAAACTTTCTCCTTTGCGGAAGGTTATAGATTTCATACAAATTATGGAGGTTGAAAATGTATCTAAAGACTTCCAAAACCATCCCTCTCCTGGTTTTTAAATGAAGCTATCTGAATATATACTTCACTTGTCAAAATGATAATGTGGAAATTGTCTCTACATTAGGAAATTTAATATGTTTGCATAAAATAATTCAGAAGTATTTAGATACCATTATCCAAAGCTAAATGTTTTGGGGCTGAAGCTCTAAAATAGGAAAGTAACCCTATGCATCCAGATCTGGTATCAGATTTTAGAGAAGAACATACACACACACACACACACACACACACACACACACACGAATAAATTCCACATACATGATGAGGTATATGAAAAGGTGTTATCATTTTTTTCAGATGAGAATGTTAAGGATGTTAAGTGAGGGATCAGATTGCTCTGTGAATCATTTATTTAGGTGTATAGCCCCACTTTCTGTTCCTGAGAGTATAAAAGGAAACCTGGAGGCAGGAGAGGAATAGCTGATCGAGTGAAGGAAAGAACGTGATCAGTATAATACCATGCTCTTTTCTCAGCATGGGGTTTCAGATTTGAACAAATTCTCCTCAATATTGTTGTTATTTTCCTTCTCCAATTTATCCAATTACCTGGATTACTCGTTGATCCTAGGCACAAAAGGACTCTCTGATCCTGCCTTGGCAGCAGTGGCTGTGCTCCTAATGTGACCCGAAAAACTTGCTCTATAGTGCCCTGGAGAGTCTACATTGTCTGTGCTGTTCCCATGCTCTTAATTTCCTAAACGTTCCCCATTGTACTGTACAGTGTTCAGTGTGTCATCACAACAGCCTACATCAAGCAGGCACCACTGTGATCCTAATTTTATCAAAGAAGAAACAAAAGTTAAGAAAATTCAGATGACTTTGCCAAGTCTAGGAGCTAGAGTCTGTGGTCATGTGTCCAATTTCAAAGACAGAGAAGTTCACTTGTGCCCGACTGATCCCACATCCCTTATCCATGAACTATGACACTTTGGACACAGTACTTAATTATGTAAACATTTATTTTCTCTCCCTTTGTCAGCTAGGTCTATTGACTATAAACTATTTTTTATTAAAATATATGACAAATATTGAATATATAAAACACCTTTATTATAGTGCTATTAATGCAATTATCAGCCTTGGGCTAAGAAGGGAGGATTGATTATTTTTATTGTTTTTATTGAGCTATATACATTTTCCCCCATTCCCCTCTCCCCTTCTCCTGTCTCCTGGGACCCCTATGCTCTCAATTCACTCAGGAGATCTTGTCTTTTTCACCTTCCTATGTAGATCCATGTATGTCTCCATTAGGGTTCTTTTTGTTGTCTAGTTTCTCTGGGGTTGTGGCCTATAGGCTAGTTTTTCTTTGCTTTTTGTCTAAAATCCACTTATGAGTGAATACATATTGCATTTGTCATTCTGGATCTGGGTTACCTCACTCAATATGGTGTTTTCTAGATCCATCCATTTGCTTGCAAATTTCATTACTTTTTACCGCTGTGTAGTAAGTAAGTTCTCCATTTTGTAAATGTACCACCTTTTCTTTATTTATTCTTCAGTTGAGGGGCATCTAGGCTGTTTCCAGGTTCTGGTTCTTATAAATGATGCTTCTATGAACATGGTTGAGCACATGTCCTTGTGGTATGATGGAGCGTCTTTTGAATATATACCCAAAAGCAAATTGCTGGGTCTTGAGGTGGATTGTTTCCTAATTTTCTGGGAAGTTTCCATACTTATTTCCAGAGTGATTGTACAAGTTTGCACTCCCACTAGCAATGGAGGAGCATTTCCCTTACCCCACATCCTCTCCAGCATAAGCTGTGATCATTGTTTTTGGGTCTTGGCTATTTAGACAAGTGTAAGCTGGAATCTCAAAGTTGTTTTGATTTACATTTCTCTGATGGGTAAGGATGTTGAACAGTTCGTTAATTCAGCCCTTTGAGATTCGTCTATTTGAGAGTTCTCTGTCTAGAATTAGGACCATCTGCTTACAGGGCTATGCACCATAGGATGGTCTTAAGTCAAAAA
Organism: Bramus lutescens; assembly: GCA_001685075.1. Classification (NCBI taxonomy): domain Eukaryota; kingdom Metazoa; phylum Chordata; class Mammalia; order Rodentia; family Cricetidae; genus Bramus; species Bramus lutescens. Next base: position 50,769 of record LOEQ01002564.1, read on the forward strand.
AAAATTAGGTTCAGGAATTGCTTGCATCACCTGGTGAAGAGATTGCTGGGGATTAAATCCATGAACACAGATTGCCACTTTATAAGGAATCAGCCAGAAATGAATGCTGACCAGGAGTTTCATCACCTAGTCTCTCATTCTATCTTGGAAAGAAGGACTCGGGTACAACAGAGTGCTTTAGAGATGAACTTTCCATACTATTTTAGCATTCCAGTGAAGACACATGCATTTATTTCTTTTCTATAGTTCAGTCTTTTCACTAAGTCTTAGTAATTTGGTAATAGAATATAGCAAAATTTGGTTCATTAATGGTAAATCCCAGGCTGGGGTAGTTTTATGCCTTATCTTTATGGACAAAAGTAACAGAATTGTTATTTGTTAGGTTATATGTGCTTCCATGTTTACAGAATATTTTTACTTTTATATGGACTCCATCTGGTGAATTTCAATACTTATAATTACGAGTACTTAATTTTCTAATTTTGAGTACATTTCAACTAGACTATGTTGTTTGATATTTTTTATCTCAAGTAACTATTCCTATTCTGAGCTATAAGTTTTGAAAAATTGTAACTTTATTTTCCTATTTCTGATTTTGTTCTTTTGATGTAAATGTATATTAAGGACAACTCATTTTACAATGTGGTTCTTTATCAGCACAATGCAAATAGCTCTGCAAACTTGTATCATTTTTCTGTGAAGATCTTGAAATAAAAATAATCAACAGTAAATACCCAAACTACAGTTCAGTTTTAAATATTTTATAATCCAATCAAATTGTTTGAGTAGTAATGCATTTAAATGTTGTTAGGAATCCCCTCCAGACGTTTTAAAATGGTTACTCTCTTCCTCATCTTGCTAGTTCTGAATTTCATAAGGGGTGACAGTTTTTAATAATGGAGCACTTGACTTAGAGAGCAGTGTTTCTTTTAGCATCTCAATATGATCTATAATTTTCTGGCTTGACTTTCAGAGGGACACAACTACAAATTATCTTTTATTAATGAACATCTATGCATCTGTTGTCACTGCTGTAATTAAAATAATCTTAAATGAGAAGTTTCACCTGAGTTATTTAGCATTTTTTTAGGTATTTAGAAGAAGTAATTTTGCCTTATGAGAAAATACATCAGGCTGGAATTCAGTGCAAAAAGTACTTTTATAAAATCCTCAATTTAGATGCCACCCTTTAATTTGAGGCCAGGTCTAGGATTAGATATAGTTTAAATTATTTTTATATCATATGGGTTAAAAATGGAGTTGGGAAAGATTTCTACGACAAAGATAATATTAACTGAAGGCTTGCGTTGGGCTGTGTTCTGGATTAAAACACGTTTCACAACTCACACCATCGTTTATAATATAATTTCCACTTTTAAAATGAGGACTCTAAGACAAACAGAGGTTGAGAACCACAAATACCAAACCCTGAAGTCTGGGCTTTGAGTCCTTAGCACCTCACACATGGCATGTACTAGCATCGGTCTACTTAAGTGTACAAACCATCTAACATAACTAAAGGGCAAAATATGTTCACTTCTAAATCAAATTATCTTAACTATTTGAAGCATGAATATTCTATAATATGGCTTTCTTATTTTAAAATATTAGTTTTATTCATCTCTTTAATGTGTTATATTGATCTAAAGCATTATTTAAGCAATGTTGCGTTTGGCTTAGACTAAAAAAGAAAATCGTCATCATCACCTCTCCTTGTTGGCATTTGTGATTATTTGCTTACACTTCAGCACTACCCATCCAATTAATGACAGAGTATGTTCACATATATGTACTGTGAAAAAATGCTAGAAAATACTTTCATCTTTGAACTAAAATATGATACAGAAAGTATGTTTGAAAGAAAATAGAGGAGAAGAAAGAATAATGAGGATTTGTATAACTGAGTCTTACTGAGAGCAAGATGAGAAAAAATGGAATTCATAGTTTGGTAGCTTGTGAGAAATCCAATTTGATATCTTAATATTCTGTGTGTGCTCTGAACAGTCACATGATTCAAAGAGCAGGCTCGATTTGTGAAAATAACTTATTCCCATAAGCTAAGACCACAGAATAAACATGCATCAAATGAACAAAAACACAGACGTGAATTGTAATGTGACAGTACGCACCAAATGTCAGAACTCTTTGGGTGCAGTATAACTTGAGTTAGTAGGAGGGGAGGACTGGAAGCCAAGAACAGGTTTATTAGCTTCCTCCTTTAGCCAACTTATTTCTCCTATTATTGGGAAGATAAACATTTCACTGAAAATGGACAAAGAAGATATAAATGTGTTGGATTAGTTCTTTCAAATGAGAAAATTTTCTATAATAACTGTTAGACAATGAGAAATTTTGAAGCCAATTTTAGCATGTATTACAGGGGAAAGAAAAAGCTAAACATTTTTATGAATCGGTGTTTGTTTTTAAAAAATGTAATTTACAAATCTTTGAGAATTTATTTATTATTTAAGGTTGGGTGCTCCACAGGTTTTTGTTCGTATCACATTGACCCCTTGGGGATCTCTTTTTTAATTGCCATCTGCTTCAAGAATAAGCTATCCTGTTGAAGGCTGATCAATGAATATAGCAATAAGTCATTAGGAGTTGTTTTATGACATTTTTCAGAGTGATAGAAGTAGTTTCTCCCCATAGGTCATATGATCTGTCTGCTGCAGGTTATTACTTTTGTTAACAGTGCCACATATAGTTCCGTTTCATGGAGTGTGCATAGATAGATCCAGTCAGAAAATGGTTGGTTACTATGATAACATTCTTGCCACTGCTGCACCATTGGGGTGAACATATCTTGTCAGGCTAGTCATATTTAATATCATTTAGCCTTTATGTAATGTCTATAAAAATACATGTTTTTAATAAGTTGAGTCCTAAAAACTCATGAGTTTCAACTACTGACTTAGGTCAATTAACTGAAAATAGATAGTAGCGCAAGGTCTTACAATATTTTAAGTTTTCTTAGCTGGTCAATTGGTAATGGACAAATATCTATCAAACTATACATTGGGTGGCTTAAAAAACAAAAGCACTCTTTGTAGTTCTGGAGGCTGGAGAGTCCTAACTGGGGGCTAACAGGGTTGGTGTCTGGTGAGCTCTTACTTTCTGGTTCATGTAGGACTTCCATGGAAGAGAGTAAGAAGTCTATGGAATTTCTTTCTTTTTTATTTTTATATTTATTCATTTATTATGTATATAATATTCTGTCTGCGTGTACGCCTGCAGGCCAGAAGAAGGCACCAGACCTCATTACAGATGGTTGTGAGCCACCGTGTGGTTCCTGGGACTTGAACTCAGGAAGCAGGCAATGCTCTTAACGGCTGAGCCATCTCTCCAGCCCCTGGAATTTCTTTTAGATGGGTACTAATCACATTCCTGAGAGCTTCATTCTCATGGTCATGTCCCCAAAATCCCATTTCCTACTATCAGCACATTAGGGACTAGGATTTAAGCATATGAATTTTGGGAAGACATAAAGGTTTAGCTCACAATGCTCCATAAAGATACATGCATTTCCCTCTTGATCTGAAGCAATTAAAATGATTGAATTCTTGATTTTTCTTTGAATATCTCTGCATGAGCTATTTGACGACCAGAAAGTATTCCTGTAATCAAAGTCACTCTTTAAGTGAAACAAGAACATTTCACTAAGCCACAGGAGCCTTTTCTACGGAACTTAGTGCTTAAGAGATTCCCAACTCCTCTGAATTCCTCTCTGTTTCATGTTGAGCTTTGCTCTATGTTTATAGGCCACTCTTTTCATCTGTATCACCTCATGTATTCACTCTGTTCTCAAGTTTTTGACCCTTCTTAGTGCTTCCTCATGGAAATTATCCATGCCCATCCCATAGACTATAACCCAAATTCTACTTGACACCTGAGTCTTTTTATGCATGTGTTTTTTCCTTATACTGACAGGCTTTATGCTGTGCCATCCACTCAACGCAGATGTCTGACTTATTTAGATAATTTACATGGTTTGTTCATTGTAGACCTAGACCACAGTTTTGTTTTTATTTTCAGGGACAGACCTCACCTAACTCTTTTGCTAATTCATCTTGCAGACCAATGAGATCTCCAAAAACAAATGAAAATTTGAGGTGGAAACTACTTATTGTTCATGAAAGTCAATTACTGTTAGAAACTAGTAAACAACATTCACATTCTCATCTTTCTTTTGTATGTAAATTCACTGTTATATATACTTAGATAAATTTCTGTTTTAAATTTTTTCACATTTAGCAAATTTGTACTTAGGGCTTGCTAGGTGTTGTTCTCTATGGGGAAAAGTATGCCACTTCCATTGAGTAGACAGTCTTACTCATAACAGGTAAATTGATGGAGTGTTTTGCTTCCCTGGGTCCTAAAATGAGCAATATAAGAATCTGTTCCCTCTGGAATTACTAGATTTGCTGTGACTTGGATTTCATATTTGAGTCCAATTTGTCTGTGTTAAGGGATCATAAAATATTTGATTATGTCCATGTGTGTAAGTGATTATCAGTGTCAATCATCTATGTTTAGTGATACATATATGCTCAATGAGTGTTCCTGCTGAGTTTCTGTGTCTTGAATGTGTCACTTTCTTACTTCCCAATTTTGGCTTCTTTCAGCAATTCACAGCAACTGCAGGGTGAAAGCGAACGTGGGAACTAGCTTAGCAGCTACACAGCAGATTCCCTTGGAGTTGCTGAGAACCCCATGACAGTGGATGAGGGCTATTCAGAGGTAGTCTTTGTAGCTACTAGAGTGCATCACCATCTGGATGTCTACCCCACTTAGAAATCTACATTCTTAGACCAAGTACAGAAATTTAGCTAATTTGAGAAGGTAAGAGTTACTGTATTGCCAAGCATGTGTTCCATTAAACACTACTCTCAGAAATACTATGAATAAGCAAAATATCTAGGGCCATATATTGAATACTTTGGCATGTATTAACAGTGAAATCCTTTATTTACTGTTTTATTTGCTTATTTTAATAGTATTTTTCATTCTTTGAAAATTCTACACATTTATATCATGTATACTGGCAATTATCCGTTCACTTTTGCCTTCCTCCTACTCTCCCTGGCCAACAATCCTACCTCTCCTAACTTCATATCTTTTTAAAAATTTCCTTTATATCTTAGTCTATTTAGTGCTGCCCATGTGTACTCAAGTATGTGGATGTCTGATGAAGCATGAGAAGTATACCACTGGCCACATTCCCAAAGGAGAGTCACCATACCTCCCTCAGGAGCCATTGACTACCAAGAACTCCTTTGTTTGGGGTGGGGCCTCAGGAGTTCCTCTCTTTGTTTGAATTTTGACTGCCTTTATTTTATGCAGGTAACCACAAATATTGTGAGCTGATATATGTAACAGTCATGTCATATAAAACGGTCCATTTCAAAGCACCACTCCCCCACCCTTCCTTCTGTATCCTCTTCTTGTGGTTTTCTCTGAGCCTTTGATGTTGGAAGTTGATCAAGGTGATCTGGCCACAGCTGAACACTCAGAGTTGTTTACAGTCAGCACTTTAACCAGCTATGAGTCTCTGCAGTAACCACTGCTCACTGAAAAAAGGCGCTTCACTGATCAAACATAAGAGCCACACAAATCTATAGGCAACACTCTAAATATTTAAAGTGAAGTTTGGCAGTCTAAGTATTTAGAAAAATTAACATCAGTAAGTTACCACCCCAGAGGAATGCTCTTCCCAGTCAAGAGCTTTTGACCAGATGTACAATGCCAGATCTAAAATTTGCTCGTACAGAGAAGGCCTCATATCCAACCAGGAAGCGGTTGGTTGCTCCCACAGCTCTCATGCCTCTATTTTACTAATGGGCATATCTTGCTAGCAGGTAAGTGTTGCAGCATCCATGATCCAGCACTGTGTAAAGCCACAGCTGTCTTTTCGCTGTCAGCAACCTGCATAATGTCTTTTGGCACAAGACAGGTTCTTTTCATCAAGGAATTTCCTGGTCATTTTGAGGCTGATTTCTCAACGTCTGCTAGCAGCAAAGCCTTGAGTTGTATAGTTTTCTTTACTGTAAAGCTTCTCAAGACTTTTAGCTAATATTAAATGTGATTTTCTACCAAATGACTATAAAGTTTTATTTTTCCAAAATGTGTTTGACTATAGAACTTAACCCCCCTTTTCTCCTTTTTAACTTATTTTCTTAAAGTATCTCATATGACATGTCTTTATACACGTGTAGTTTGGGAAACTCTGAAAGACAGGAGCAGAGAAAGTGTATGATCTACAATGTAGAATATATCCAAGAATTCAATCCAAACTATGTTATTAATATTATGAAAAATTAATGGCTGTTGAATTAATGCTATGCTATTATACTTTTCATTGCTACAAAACAAAATAAATCCAAAATAGACTACTTTCCAAAAAACCCTAGAGAAGCCAAGTTTGCACTGCCTGCTTCTCACTTGTTCTTAGGGGAACATTTAGGACGATATCTCTGCTGTTTTCAGCTACTAAAGATCTAAAAATCAGTTTTCAGAGTTTCTCTCTCAAGTTTGCATTAACCTTTGAGGAGCAAGAGCATGGCAACCACCAAGAGCTCTCTTGGGGCTCATTCAAGTTCCTCTCTCTCTCTCTCTCTCTCTCTCTCTCTCTTTTAACAGGGAAGAATTAGAAATCTACAGAAAACTTAACTGTCAAAACCACAACCACCAAGGTTAATTGAACAGCAGTGTGTATTACGATGCTAGTAAATGCTTATTTCTGTTTTCTCTAGTCACATAGTTGGGAGCATAAAAGAGACTCAGAGAACTTACACAAATGATCAAAAGTCTAATTAGCAAACAGAGGTGCCAAAGAACAAATGCAGGCGGATTGATTATGACAGCCACAGGCTTTATTATGATCTACTGTCCCCCATCTGCAGATATTGTCTTTCATGTGCTGCTCCCAGGGCATGAAAGGATCAGGGTGCTAAAGTGTCATCTACTCGCTTTCCCCATACCTAAAAATTAGGTACTGTACTCTCGAATCATCATTCAGAAGAGAATTCCACTGGGAAGTCAGTACCCCAGTCACTCTGCTCGAATACACTGTCCTCCAGAGATGAACTTCCTATCTGTGAAAATTACCATGGAGAACAGATTCTTTCGGCAACATACAAAAATAGTGGCAGCATTTCTTGGAGAAAGTAGATCAAAGCTAGAGTCTCTCTAAGATTGTTTCTGCTCATCTGCTTGTAAGCTTGTTTTTAGCCCCTCTTCCAAGGTTCAAATACTATCAATTTACTTATGATGCTAATTCTGAATGATTTGTCATTTGAAAAGAAACTTTGCAGTTCTCTTATAAGTCGACTTTGTGGGTGAAATGTTTTCTTCTTACTTCCCCATATCCCTAAATTAACAGTACCAATAATGTTTTCATTTCCCAAGGCTTCTGAGAAAATCTGAACAAAGACAGCAGCCAGCAAAGGACAAAGGCCCAGAAGAAACTATTCAGTGGGTCAATAATTTAACATATTCCCAAAGTGTGCAGTATCAGTTCTCACACAAATCTCTAAGATAAATTTCTTCATTAAAAATCTATTAAGGGGTACAAGAAATTTATTAAACAAATTATTAATATTTCAGGTCACTGTTAACTAGCAAATTAAAACAAAGATAAAATTGGTAAAGGAAAATATACTTCACAATTAAAAATGAATTTCTACTTCACAGTGGATTTTTATCAAAGGCTAATTATATCTCAAACATTTCAGTTTAGGAACTTAACTTTCTTTTCTCCTTTTCTGAATTAGGAGCTAACAAGTGGTCTGTGCCTTTTTGTTGTTGTTAAATCCAGTCATGTTTTCTCTTTGTTAAAAAATAAAGCACACACATATTATTTACATCAACTACATATATTGGACATTTTTTCCTCACAGTATGAATCACTGCAATGATTTTGCATATAACCATGCCATGACCCCCAATGATCTGTTTGCTCTGGGTGTTTGAGTTTGTAATTGTAAAGGGGAGCTCTGTATCTTTAAATAACACTACTGAAAGTGTCGGGCATGCGGCAGTTTCAAAGTTTGTAAGTTGTGATTGCTTTATGGGAAGTCAAAAAGACTTAGGTTGTAAACTTCAAGTTACAACTTCATCAAAAACAGCTCTGAAAAACTATTCTTTATTCTTTTTATTTCAGTGAAATATTTGGTTCAATTAACTAAGCCCCTATTAAATAACATTTAGAACACACTCTATAGAACTTATGACAGTGCAACATTATGAAAGCTTCTAAAGGTTTTATTAAGAGGCTGTCATTTGTTATTTGAATCCAGACACTTTTGAAGGATTGCTTATATATTCTGAAATAATGAAACACGTTTTGGTTTTTAATGATCTAGCCATGCATGCATGCCTGCATCTATCAAATATTTCTCGATCATACTTTTTGTTAAAATATTGCAAGTCTCTTGAGGGGGAAACTACACAAAATTGGGACTATCCTAAAAAATGGACAGATTACTCAAGAGCCTAGATGGTCACAGTAGCTGGTTTTTGAATTTGGCCAGTTGCATAATTAATAATATTTGACAGAAGATAATCAGTGGCAAAGGTTGAAATTTTAAGAAGCAGTGAAGCATGCTGAAGGCACCAGGCACCATTGATAAATAAACTCCCAATACAAACAAAATTGTTCTGTCACAGAATCACATGGGACAGAGGACTCAATTCTCAAGAGCCCTCTAGTTCCAAACTGTACCATGACAGGTCTGATTTCAGAAACTTCTTCAGCTCCACTTCCATCAGTTTCTAGGAAATCTCTTGGTACCATCATGTGAATCCTTTGGGTGCTCTCTTCCATATTACCAACTCTTAGTGTAGTGATAGGGGGAACGGGCCTGCTTTTCGTTCCGCCCGGCTCCCGCATGGCTAGCTTACACCCCGAAATAACAACACACAAATTGTATTCAT
>LOEQ01002564.1:65544-79811 GCA_001685075.1 Bramus lutescens
AGAGAGAGAGAGAGAGAGAGAGAGAATCAGACATACATAACCATACTCAGTCTTCACTGTAATCAGCCAATGACCTGGACTGAATGACTTTTAAATGGCCCAGTTTGATAGAACTTGATTTAAAAAAAGGTGGAGTAAAAATTTAATCAGTTAATTATTATTATTGTATAATATGGGTGCCTAAATACAGGCTTTTTTTGTATGGATGTCAGAGGAAACTACTGCGGATAAGTCTTCAATTTCCACTTTTACTATGGAACTCGGGTTCCCAAGACTACGCGGCAAAAGACATCATTCATTGAACCATGTTGCTGTCTCTCAAAGAGGTATTAAAGACAGTATCTTTTACCATGTTCGCACATTCCTATCTACCATTGTTGCTTTTAAGTAGACTTTGTGTGTGTGTGTGTGTGTGTGTGTGTGTACTTCATATGTCATATTTAATACTGAAATTTACCGGGGTTTGGTAAGTTATGTGTACCGAATGCATTTTTGGGCTTAGGATATTTGCACTTAATGAGGGCTTTACCAGACACAAGCCCATCTTCAGTGGACAATCATCTTTATTTTTAAAGCTTTCTTAAAATATAGTGAGTGCTTTGCTAGAGAATCCCTCACTTTATCTCTTTTGATTTAAAATGCAGTTTCAGAATGATCTTTACACATTGCTTTAGTTGCTTAAGCTCAGTAGTGCCATCTAAGATAAGTTCATGGGCAGTTTCAGTGTTCTATTTCGGATGCAGGAACCTTTCAGCAGAGATATTTGTCATGTAATTTAAATGCTTTTCATGTCATCATATTAGAAGATGATCTCCTCTAATCCAATTTCAAAATTTCTATATACTTTATACATTAAGAATAAAGAGAAGTACAGTTTGTAAGAACAGGATCAGGATGAGTGGTGGCTAAGCCAATGAAAGTGTAGGATGGCAAATTAAGCCTGAGGTATAGGTAGGTGTTATTGATAAGGGATACATTAATTTTTAGGGCAAGACCATTGATAGATTTAAAAAGAGAGACAACGTGGATGGCATTGTCATGTGTCTCTATTCTTTCCCAATTATGTCAATATAAAACTCAATACGGGGGAGGGTTTTTTTTTTTCAGTCAATCCTTCATCACTCTGAAGATGACAGTCAGGCACCGTGCATGGTGGAGTTTGAATTCTATGACTTCAGGAGTAGCACATGACCAATTCCTCCCAAGTTCATGAGGTAACATGCCTTCTCAATCTCATTTCTCTAAACTAAGCTGGTTTTAAAGAAAACAACGGAGGGAGTAACACATGCCATCTCAATTAACTGGTGTTTTGTCCAGGAAAAGAAACTTTCAAACTGTCACCTGATGCACTTGTGTTTCTGTGCTTTGTGTCAGTCCTTGGGGCTGTGCTTCCAGCTAATATAGCCCAGCTTACAATCTCAGAAGTGATTCCTTGGGGCTGTGCTTCCAGCTAATATAGCCCAGCTTACAATCTCAGAAGTGATTCCTGAGAATAATTAAAAAAGATGGGGCTGGAGAGATGGCTCTGTGGTTAAGAGCACTGACAGCTCTTCCAGAGGACCCAGGTTCAATTCCCAGCACCCACATGGCAGCTCACAACNGGGGCTGTGCTTCCAGCTAATATAGCCCAGCTTACAATCTCAGAAGTGATTCCTTGGGGCTGTGCTTCCAGCTAATATAGCCCAGCTTACAATCTCAGAAGTGATTCCTGAGAATAATTAAAAAAGATGGGGCTGGAGAGATGGCTCTGTGGTTAAGAGCACTGACAGCTCTTCCAGAGGACCCAGGTTCAATTCCCAGCACCCACATGGCAGCTCACAACTGTCTGAAGARCCAMTTGCAGGGGATCTGASYCCTTCACACCAATGCACATAAAATAAAGTTAAATAAGCCATAAAAATATTTTTAAAAACACAATAGGCCTCTTTTCACCTTGAGACTTCCTTCTGCCTTAAAAACAAAAATCTAACAAGCACTGTTGTAGTGACCTCTCTTTCACCCATTACCAGGCTCCTTTGATGGGTCTGTGCTTCTAGTAGGTCAGCACTTAAGCAGTCATTGTCCTCGTTGACAGGTTTCATGGTATTGTCATGCAATAGTAAACATTCAATGTTTCCCATCATGTTCATCCTGTGTGTCATCTATGTATTCCACCTTAGTAGTTTGCATCACACATTTTCTTTTTAGTGGACACAGATCCTCCAGTCCATCAAAACTGATTATGTGATCACAGCCCAGTGTCCTTCTCAAAACATTCTCTCCCCTCCCCATCAAGGGGCAAGCTCAAGTGCTGGGCTTAGAAATTCTATGCCATTATTGTCTGCATTATTTCTACAAGAGGTCCATTACATATTGGCTGAATTTAAATACACATTTCTTAGGTCACAATACAAGCTCTTCTATTGTGCTAAGTAGGATAAGATAAGCAGAAAAGTCTATGCATGGTATCACCTATATGAAGAATCTAAGGAGGAAAATTCACACACATGGAATTGAATCTTCTTTTGTGAGGGATGTGAGCTGGGGAGAGGCTAAGTACAGAGATGTAATTATGTAGAATGAACAAGTCCAGATATCTACTGTGCAAAGGGTTATAGTTAATAATATTGTACTACAATATGATTATGCAGTATTATTAACCAAAATTTTATGGAGTAGGTTTTAAATATTTGACCATTTGCACAAAAGGTAAGTATGTGAAATGATGAATATGATTCTTTGCTATGTTATAGTATTTCCTTATCTATCTATCTATCTATCTATCTATCTATCTATCTATCTATCTATCATCTATCTCTCTATCTATCATCTAAAAATATTATGTTATAAGCCTTAAATTTATGTACTACCCCCCTTGTCATATACTTTTTGGAAACAGGGAATAAACCTCAGCATATCTTACAAACATCCAGTAAGGTCTAGTTTTGGATGTAGTTTTATTTTGCATACTTGCTTTGGTAAACTATTTCTATAAAAGTTCTGATTTCTTATTTGTTCATAGTCTTAAAAGACACAGTAGTTTCTCAGTGGGTCAGTGGTCCCCTTCCTATGTCACCATCCAGTGCTGGTTCCTGTCCAGTCTGCCTCTGTGTAGGACTAACCGGAGGGCAGTGATGTGGCACTTGTTAGTTTTTTTTAAAAATGGAAGGAAGGGGGGCTTTTAATTGTACAGGAAATTTAATTAGATTTAGGCTAATTAAATTCATTTTTTATATTAACATGTTCACAAATATTATTGCATCTCGTTAGATTTCATTCTTCTGGCCTTACTGAACAATATTCAGTAGTAGTTTCTGATTACAATAAGTTCATTATGAAGATAAGGTGGAATTAGTGTAGAAGCTCAGCTGGTTGAAGAGGTCTGTACTTTAATTACTGCAGAGGGTGTGCATATTAATTACAACACAAGTGATATTTACTGTACCTCAGGAACATATGACAGGGTAAAGATACTGACGGCACCAGCTAATAAACTCAGTATGATAATGAGGAAGAAAGACCATAAAAATAGAAGGAAATAAAATTATTCATAAAGTATATTGATCCCAAAGTAAAGACATTAAGCTCTGATGAAGGGCAGCAAAAGGGAAGCTCTTCACTTTATCAAACAAATAACCAAAGTAGAGAAATGTTAGCAGGGAGACAGATTGTCATTATACCGGTCACGTGCTCACACTCCAGAGAGTACACAGGAGCCATAAAATGGGAGATTTTTAATAAATCAGCAGAAAGCCATACTGTCACCTGCAGGGGCTGACATGGCAGTGGCTAAGGACAGTTCCTACCCCCCTGAAGTCAGATATGATGCCGAGTAAATGGGAAGGAACCACACACATGAAAAATTGGGTTTAAGAATGACCCTTGCTCTTGAAGAAGCAAGACTCACAGAGGGATGCTGGGACGCTTGCTTTCAGTGGAGACCCCAAGGTCATCCCCACCTCCCCTCTGGATTTGAAAGGGCTATGATTTTGAGATTGTGAGAGGAGTAAGTGGGCTTTGGTTGTATATATTTTTCGCAGAAATGTTTAAAGGTGCTAGGAACTTCCTATGATCCAAAGAACTGGAAGGAAAACTCAGATTTCTTCTGTAGTCATTAAATTTGAGGGTAGGATTTTATTGTATTGTGTTTCTTATAAGCCATTGAAAATAGATGGCCATTTTGTTTTGTTTTATTTTTTATTTTTATTTATTTATTTATGTATTTATTTATTTATTTATTTATTTATTATTTGAGACAGAGTTTCTCTGTGTAGCTTGGGTTCCTGTCCTGGAACTCACTCTGTAGACTAGGCTGGTCTCGAGCTAATAGAGATCCACCTGCCTCTGCCTCCCGAGTGCTGGGATTAAAGGTATGCACCAACACCGCCTGGCTGGATGGCCATTTTTCAGTTAGTCAACTACTTAATAGTTATAAACAAGTGCATTCTGAGAAATCAAAAGCCAAAATGCTAAATTCTATCTAATAGCAAATAATCGATATATTTTAATATAGTAATTTTTTGTAAGGACTTGTCATTTGGGGATTAATCAAAAGCTGCCACAAACTGTGATGATAGTTGACTTAAAGTGAAAGCAAGGGTACTTTTACTTGTTTTCATACATCAGCAAAATGAGGTCGATTAACACTTGGGGCTTTTTTAAGTTATTTGGAAAGCATGCGTGTGTATTGTGATTTTAATGTATTTCAGATACTTACAACATATAGATAGATAGATACAGATACATATAGATATAAATAGGTATGGTTTTAAATCTCTTAATCATAGGCTATGCAGTTATAATAAAAAAGAGAATGACAAAGAAAATAAAGACTATATAATGTGTCAAGTGAGGCATATCCAGTGGACTATATGACCTGGACCTGTAACCTGGTGGCATTATTAGTTACCTGGGGACAAAAAAAGTGTGGATATTTTTCCTTCAGTTGATAACCATAAATTCATGAATTGAAAAGATTAGACATTGATTATACAAAAGATCAGACATCCTCTCTTGAAGCTAGTCATGTTCTCTTTTGGTGGTAGAGTTGAGAGATGATTTGTTTACATTAAGGTGAAACATATTTAGGTGTGTTTCATTTTATTTTAAGTGCTCAGTGTTTTATGTAAGCTTAGACATTGGTAGAGAAGTTATGTGTATGGAATGGAATCTACCTGGAATTACTTAAATCCATCAAGTGTATTTGAATATTATCTATATAAAACGCCCCAGAAGAACCAGAATATGCAGTAAAGAGGTGGTATGTGTTTTACAATGTGTGTGTACTGGGCTATTATGATGTTAATACTGGTGTGTACTGGGCTATTATGATGTTATGACACCAAGACTATGGGACTATGTAGCTTCTCTGACATGGTGAGTAGGCCACAATACATTTTTTTGTTGAAAGGATGATTAAATAAATAATTAAATGATCAAGTAGATCCACTTTGGGTGGTGGTCCTTCAGTCCCTGGTTCTGTTACATACTGAGCTGGACCCTGTCTGTAGCACTGGCATCTCAGTTTTTGTACTAGTGTTCTGCGATCACAATTGGTCTCTCATCCTTTGAGATGCACATGGGTGGCTAGGCCCCTGTGCTGTGTTTGGAATGTGACAGGTGTAAATGATAATGGGAGACGAGGATCTGAGCTGAAATATATAGCACTGAGCTATCTATAGCTTATCTTCCAGGAGGTTCAAACTGTTTATTGATGAGTATTAATAGCTTAGCAAGCATTCAGTTATCAAGATATTAGGGCATAGTTTTTTGTGTGTTGTTTTAAATGTTCTGATATTTGGAAACAAAAAGAGAAAGTTAGGTGCACACCAATAACAAGTACTCAGTCCTTGGGGAATAGAAACTTGAGTATATGCCTCCTCTGGTTGGGTTTGGGTTATTTATTAGTACTAAAGGGTCAGAACCCTTGACACAATAGGAATGCATTGCATTTAAAGTTGTAGTGAGAATAATTCTGAGTTTCTATTAGGGCTTTATGGATTTCTGATGGGCACTTATTTCTGTTTGTTAAGGTTTTAATCTCTTCTTATTGTCATTGTTCTTTTTCTTTCTAAGTTCACATAGTTCTTTCCCCTTCCTCATACATTGTTTCACAGGTTATAGTGGAATGCTCATCAGTATTGTTCTTTGTCCTCCTATCTAATTTGGTTCTTAAACATATTTCTGCAAGCAAAGCTTTCCTCTTGTCTATGTTCCTCCTTTAATGGCTAGGTTTTAAACTTGACCTTCTGGGACTGTGCTTTGCCTCTCCAACAGAGAAGAATTGAGTTTATTGGGAAATTGCTTTAGGAGGCATCTGTTAATGTATACAAAAGGAGGAAAGTCCTTAGCTTCCTTCATTTATGTTTTTCTGTGAATGGATAAGAGATAATGTTTGATGCAATATCAAACTGATGTGGATTCTGATTTTCATATGTATTTTCCGAAAATGGAGACTTTAGGCATTAAAATTGGTCATCTGTTACATGAAGACTTGAGGTAATAGTTTCTAACATGAAATTTTTGCAATCATTACTTTAAGTTTGGATTATTTAGGATTAAATTAAATATGAAAGTTTAAACAAAACAAGTGAACTTTAGCATACGTATGTTACAGGCACCTACAAAATTCTTTTTCCCAAAAGCATCATTAATTCTTATTGCGAAGAACATAACCTATGGTGAGTCCCCATTGTGCTCAGTCCTCAGTGCAGCTCAGTCCTAAAGACTGCCAAATTCCAAGTCATTTCATAAATTAAAGTTTTAGAAGGTTATGCTTCAGTTATAACAAATTTATATTTGTGTATGCTGATAATTAGAAAAAAGTATTTTGTAAAAATCCAAGGAAGTAAGATTGAATAGATAATTAAAAATTGCAGTGTTCTAATCAATAAATGAGATGGATATGATTGTTCTTGCCCATTCTGCTTCTTCAACCATGTAAATCTTCATCAATTCCTTTCTTTTTTTGTTCCAAGACCGAGTTAGATGCATCACCCCAAGACGGAATCATAGTCATTTTCCTGCAAGTCTCAGGTTATGCTGATCCAGGGTGTATTCAAACAATAATTCATTGGGTAACCTTGCAGACACTTCACAGAGTAGTAGTAATAGCAATCAAGGAACAGAAAAGGCAGCCAAGGAAGGTGAATTTGGTAATTTCACAGAAAGGGTCAAACTGACCAGTATCACCATCTGCACGGAAGAGAGTAGGCATCCAACAGTAGCAAATATCAAAACGAAAATGTTTGATTTCATTTCTTCAGTTCCTTTTTCCCCCTACACAAGCCGTACCCTCTGTTCCCTTATTCCTGTTACAATTAGTCATCACCTACTGTTGCTAGGGCTTGGTTGGCAGTCCATAACCACAATCTGTTGCACTGTGACAGTCGGTTCTTTCAGTCCACAGACTAATTCCTGAATTCATCCCAAATGAGCACACACACACACACACACACATGCGTACGTGCATGCACAAATACATACACACACTAGTCCACGTTCCCTTGCCCTGGCTAATGTGACAGCACATTTTCTTATGTCAACCTTCTGAAGTGTGTGGAATATGTCTCCCTCATAGAATGGCTTCTGACTCTATCCATGTAGACTGTAGAGCCCAGTGTATATTTGCTTATTCCCATTCATTGCTTTTACAGGAGACAATTTTGGTATGTATTTGAGTTAGGGAAGAGTAGCTGCTGCTGAGCTTATGGAAGAGCATTTGTAGAAACCCTGTTGTTTATACCCACACACACATAGATGTGTACACAGCACCGAGCTTAAGTAATCCCACTAAGACTCACACTGTTCGGGTGAAAGAAATTTCACTTTCAGTGAAAGAAATTATAGCTTTGCTGCAATCAAATTAACAGTCAGAGCAAAATACATGCTTCATAACCCTTCAGATTTTTTGTGTGTATACATACATATCTATGTGGTATGTATTTTGAAGTGATACGTATGCTGAAATTTCTCCTCAATTACAGCCATGTTGCATAATTGATTGGAAGTTACTCTTGTCACAGCCTATTTTTACAGCAAAGCAGAAGCTATTTAAGATGCTTGTGACATTTTTTTTCATTCTTTTCTTAAATGTTTTATAGCAAGGCAAGGAAAAGCTAGCTATTAGATAGAGGCTATTATTCATTGCTATTTTGTCCTGAACAATGCTGAATTAAATGACACTGCTACATGGCAACAAAAAACATGTAAAAGAAAAAAAAACATAAAAACTACAAACACTATTAGCTTTGTGTATTCTATAGCGGGACTCTAAAAGAGCTCCTGGTGATGCGATCAATTGCTCTCCTTTCCCTCTCCCTTCCCCCTGCCCCCCATGAGTGGTACACTCACACATGAATGATGTATTAAAAATACATGTTTCATTGACTCTTAGAAATCAGAGGAACATCTTGCTTCTTGACATTTACAAACTGGTACTTTTAATAGTAAACAGGGGGGCCACCAAATTGTCAAATGTAGGCAGTGTGTTGACTTTTGAGGAAACACTACTGAAGGGGATATCTTACAGATGTGCTGAACATCTGTGGAAGGCCCTACTGGTCAGCAGACTTCATTCTTTGATTCTGAAGTAACCACTGCTTTGGGATGCGCTTCCATTTGAGGGATTAAAGAGGGTCTCTTTTGGGTGTTGTGGAAAATTATCAGCTTCTCTTCTCAAAAACACGCAAGGTAGTCATCCTGAAAAAGTTTCTCTAGAGAGACATACCTTTTGTTCTTAAGCATGGTTGTAGTGATCGTGGTCATTACACAACATTAAAAATAAATTCACAGCAGCTGAAATGCAATGAAAACACACAAATACTCAAAAGCCGTAGGGGCCAGTGAACAGAAAAGGCAGGGTGAAGCTGCAAAAGGCGAACATTTGTATTCTAATTGACCTTTTCACTAAATCCTTTTATGAGGAAGAGAAAGTCTCTTTAGAAGACTTATGGAAACGAATGACAAAGTGTTAGTCTGAGCAATCAAGATGTCAAAACTGGACAGCTCTGTGCTGTTTTGTTATTGTCATTTGCTTTCATAATCATTCAGCATAATATCCTAACATTATAAGCATTTTCCTATGATTTTTAATAATTTTATAATTTTCAGACTTAAGATTAAGAAAACCACTTAAAGTGAGCACACTGTTCATAAGATTAACATTGATTTTTTAACATGATTACATTATGCATGGACTCTGAAGCCTTCATCAAATTATTTAGATTTTAGAAGATCTGAATAAATGGTGGGGACCTCTCAAAAACTAATTCAAACATATTCTTTTGTTCTAGTAAATTACTATATATGGCTCTAGTTCTCTCATATATTGAAAATCCTATAAAAGAGTTTTTTTCACCCATAACCCCAGTGTATTTTATCCACCATAAAAATGCATTTGAAATATATTGCAATTATGTGTGAAGTGACATAAATACATTTGATGATTAATATTTATTCGATCAACAGCGACTACAGCAATATAACTTCGAATTTGAACCCATGTGAGCTTCCTTTGCAGCAATCTTGCCTCTCAGAGCTTTCTTCTTTGTTATCTCATGGATTAATCTTGGAAAGGGCCCTGGTTAAATCCGTGTTTTCCTTTTTCTTCCCTATTTCAACTATTGAAATAGAAAAGTGACATTTGGCTCCATGTTTCTGGTGAACCATACTGAACAATGGAAACTATGAACATATGTGAGGTTATCGAACTCCAAGGCCCAGACTGGAAGCCTAGCCTGCTGTGGATAGCGGTACTGGAAGTCCCATCAACCTTCCTCTGTAATCTGCAACCTGTTTTCCCATCCACAGGCTGTGAGCATGGCAGTGAGGGTACTGGGAAGAGCTCTCCCAAAACTAAATACAGGTCCCATTCTCAACTGTATTATCATTCTCATTGTTTTATTTCTATCCCTTTTGCTCTTAGGGTCCTTTGTGGCAATTAGCTGTGATGAGGTGGGCGAATAAGCAGCCTCCTCCAGAATTGATGCCAGCTGGTTTGGAAGACTGGCAAACCTTCAACTCTCCCCCTCTCTAACAAGTTAGAGTTTGACTTTATTATCTGCTGGAGTGCCATGCTATGCCCAGCTCAGGCTCCAAAGACCCAGGACGCAGTCACGTAACACAACGGCACTTAGTTTGATTTACTGGTAAGTTCAGGAAATGCTTTTAACAACAAACTTTCAAAAGTGAGGGTCATCGGCTCCTAACGCTAGAAACCTTGTGCTAATCTGTTCCATGCATTCAGATGAAAACATGACTTCTTGGCAGAGAGTAGCATTATAATGTAAAATCCCATATGCTGTTATACAGTATGTTGCAATCTGTTTTACGGCTGCCTCTGTTCTAACGAGTGAATACTGCCAATAAAGCAATTGAAGATAACACTAATTGCTTATTTCTGTGATCCATAATTTTTATGGCTGCCTTATAGCTCTTTAGTCAAATAGATGCTTTTTGGCCTTTAAGATCTAGAACTCATGTACTGTTGCAGCCTAAACTGGAAATGCACATGCTGGCCTGGGAGGCTTTTCTGCGTTTGATGAATAGGAGGCAGCAGAAAAATAGGTGAACGATGAAAAAGAAACACCAGTGCTAAGTCAGGTTTTGCAGACAAACATTATATTTGAACAATATTTGGGTAATTTTAAACATATACATAAATATATGGCTGTGTATGAAATTGAAGCTGTCGGCTCTCCCTTGGCTTTCCTGAATTTGGAGAACATAGAATGAGAGCAATGGTGACCATGAAAATCACTTAGTTTGAGCACAGCTCTTCAGAGGTGGGGATTGGGCTTGATTCTAGGATTAACCCAGGGGACTCTTGCACTAGGCAGCAGTGAGCTAATGAGTCTGAGTTCCAGAATCAGATTTCTCTTTTAAATGGAGTACTGGCTAAATGGGTGGAAAGTGCTTTGTTCACTGTGGAGGGTTGTACATATGTTCATTGTTTGCTTGACCTTTATTTGAGGACACTCTGGCATGCTTTCTCATGGATTATCTTATTGAAACTTCAAGTAAGTTATCCTCAAACTTATTCCATCTTTTGCTGGTCGTTGTGCAGCCTGCGGTCACCAGGTACAGGGTCACCTGAAAGCTATTTGGAAGTGCAGGCTTTGGGCCCTCTTCTAGACTCTCTGATCATAATCTTTTTATCCAAACCTTTTGGTAATTAGTATGTTCATAATAGACTGAGAAGTCTCATTTCTCTTAAGGACAAGGAAGTTGGAATTCAGCAAAAACATGTGACTTACAAGAGGCCACACAGTGAGCCAACATGAAAGCTGTGTCTTTATGCCGTGAAGCTAATTCTTACTGTCCCACAAAACATGGAGGATTTCATTAACATGTGACAGGTTTTAGATACACAGCCTCAAAACATTGGTCATATATTTGTAGTTTAAAATAATGTAACTCAAGGAAATCTTGTTTCTTTTTTGTCAGGGGCTGAAAACAAAATTTAGAACAAATAGCCAGTAGGTTGTAGCATAGAACTTAAACTGTATGCAAAAAAGTGTCAAAAACACCCACAGATTTCTATTTATGAGGTTCAGAAGCTATATTCTCAAACTGAGAAATGAAGACACTCTAAAATTCAAGGTATATGAGCAAAGACCAGAGGAATCTAGTATTCATTTTGTCTTGCTTGTATTCAGTTTTCTGACTATTATCATTGTCTTTGCAAGAAAAAGAAGTGATGTCCCTGTGTTTTTCTCCTGTTCAAGTCGGAATATAAAAAGTACTGAGTCAAAAGAAGGCCAAAGGGTCTCTTTAGCAAGAGTATTAAAATGTTTACAGTTCCCTTACAAGGTATAGACACAATACATGCCTTTGAGAAACGTGACCAAGCTTTCATCATTCAACCCACACACATCAACACATATTGTATACTTGATATTGGAAATACTTTTTTTATTACATTGACCAGTAACTAAACATGAATCATATATACATTATTTAATTTAATCTTAACCAAAATTCTCTGGGTTTCTAT
Organism: Bramus lutescens; assembly: GCA_001685075.1. Taxonomy (NCBI): domain Eukaryota; kingdom Metazoa; phylum Chordata; class Mammalia; order Rodentia; family Cricetidae; genus Bramus; species Bramus lutescens. Next base: position 77,519 of record LOEQ01002564.1, read on the forward strand.
TACTTTTCTTATTTTATTTATAAATTTATTTGACTGGTCTCAAAAACAAACACAGAAAATTTCACCTGTGATACAAAGACAAGAAAATACAACCATAGTGAAAAGCTGAAGTATGAGGATTTTAAAGAGATCTTCCAAATTGATGTTGTGACTTGGAAATGAGACATGTAGTTCAGCTCCTGAAGATCTGATTTTATTAGATCTCTTTTCTGGATTGAATTTCTACCATGATTTTTGTGGTATGCTGGCTATATTGCCTTCTGTATCAAACATGTAGATACTATAAATGCAAAGAAAACTTTTTTTTAAGTGTGGTCTGGAGAAAGTGGTAACCAAGTATTGGAGATGCTGTCATTATGAACACTCAGTCTGCATCTTGACTCAATAAGATTCTGTTGTTGAGGGGCCAACAAAAAGTTGAATTGAAACAGCAAAACATTGAGAATATTCTTACTGAGATCAGCTATGCTGGCCCTGCATAAAAGTGGTGTAGCTGGACAGATGCTGAGATACAAAAGGATTCTGGGTATATATGTGAGAGTTGTTATGACTGGAAGTACAGAGCTATAGAGAAATGCTCAGACAGAATCAAAGGGCAAGAACTCACACCAGCAACTGAATAAATAGTGCAAGGCAGACTCTAAGTAAAAAAAAAAAGGAGGGCTGCTAAGTACATACAAAATGATGAAAAAGTTACAAAAAGAGAAGTTGCAATGTTTAACCCAATGTATGTAGAATACCCTGTTCCTTGCAGTAGCTCATAGGCTGTGTCTTGCCAAATATTACATGCATAAAACTAATTATGAAAGGTATGTGATTAGTTGAAGACTAGCGTATTATTGCAATCTGTAGCATTCAATTCAAGTGTCCTCTTATTATAAGAAGCAAGCACCGATTACTTAATTTCAACACGTTGTAATACCTCTGAGGGGAGAAATGCTCAGCAGCTCACTAGGGCTCACCTCTTATGCTAGGTGGGTTAGGTGACTGGATTCTATGTTGTTTCAGAACTAGAGGTTTGACTACCTGAGTTCTTTTTTTAAGTCCTGGTTGAATCAGCAATTTAAATACCTCCAGTCTGCACATGCTCTCCTTCGGACACAGTGCAGTATTTATGATACTTATCTATGTTACTGAGAGTTTTTTTTTTAAAAGGAAAGGGTTTATTATTTCTTGTATAAAAAAGAATACCGAAAGGTAGCTATACAGAGCCGTGTGCTTGGGAGAAACCTCACACAGTGTACCACCTCTCAAGCCTACCCAAACAAAACCTTTGCTGAAATAGGGAGTGAGTTTTGAAACCTGCCTGCTTTACTTCAGGGGTTGAATATTCTAACATTGCCTCTTGTCAGGATTTGATCATCTTGATTTTTCAGCTATGCCAAGGGATTTATTTCACCTTTGTGAAACTGGCTAGTGTCCCAAAGTTATTTGGATTTAATACACTAAGAGTAGGAGAAAATAGAGAAATCTATCTGCTATAGTTTTATTACTACATAAAATTCAACTGTCAGAAGACAGAGAAGGCTCGGCACACAGATGTCTGAGAAGTTAAAGCTGAGTAAACCATCAGAGAGAGGGAGAAAAACAGAATTGTACCTCAGTATATGTTCCTCAGTATTATTTTGCATGCATACCTTTGAATTTAAATTCAAATAAGGCGTGTATATGGACATGTCTAAAATTACAAACATTTTTTATATAAACAAATAGGACAGGTATCCAAACAAAAAGGTGCTGCTTTGCCTCCTTTCCATTTAACCATAGAAGTCCTTATGCCACATTATGTCGCGGGAGAGGTACTACCAGAATGAATGTGAACAAACTTAACCCTTTTTAGCTTACCACCATGAGGCGGTGGTAGGAGGGCATGAGGAATCCTCCTATTGCCAGGTAGGAGGAAATTTGGAGGGTGCAGAAGCAGAGAGCGTGAAAGTGGATAGGAATAACAGAAACCTTTTCAAAATATATTGATGTGAGATGGGAGGTAATTCCGAAAAGTGACATAGTGGCGACCTTTCCTTCGGGTCCATCTGAAAGCAGCTTGTTTCTTTTATGGAGAAACGCTGGCATGCTCGACGTTAGAGAATCAGGATTGTTTGGCAAATAACAGTGATGGTGTGTGTCCTTGTCTGAACACCTGCTGAATTCTCCCCGCAAACACTGGGGCCACGGCGTCTCTCTTCTAATGACACCTCATCAATCCACTCCTATCAATGTCCCCGTCATAGAGGTGACTTCGAGTGCTCACAAGCCTTAGAAAATGTCAACGTTTGGGGAGAAAAGGTCAGTC
>LOEQ01002564.1:79889-104284 GCA_001685075.1 Bramus lutescens
TGGCGTTCATTATCCTAATTAAATCCAGCAGCTGAACATCTTCTTATCTGTAGGGGAGGAGAGCAGGGGCATGATGCAATAGGATTGATTTGCATATCCAAAGTTAATTAGTGCGGAGGAGCAGGTGTACAGTAATAATAATTATCACACATGACAATCACCTGTGACCACTTCCCCGCGCTCCTTCCGGGATTCAGCACAGTGATTGCTGGCTGNTTTTTTTTTTTTTCCTTGCTTCATACCCATCCTGAGCTGTTTATGTCCTTGTGCCTCTCTTCACAAACCTGCTGTGAGTACCTTGTCTGCTCCTTAACAGGCACTGTATTTTTCTCTAAAGGTATATTTTCCCCCTGCTTCATTCGAAGAGAGACACTATTGTAAGGCAGCTATTTCCAATTTTGTTTGCTGAAGTTGTCACATCCTCGAGGAGCCTGGGTGTTTATTTTTAGATTACATGTAAGTTGATAAGGAAAAAATGCTCAGGATCATAATTTGACAATCCCACTCCGTACCATTTGAAAATTGGGAAATCAGTCTGACCCAAAATAAACTTCCCAGACAGCAGACACGTGAAACCAAATGACAATTTGATGTTTGCCACGAGGTAATCCGTGCCAGTTTGGAGAAGGCTCGGGGGGCGGGAACCATAGCCCTCAGTTCTAAAGTCTGGGCAAGGCATGACCACTGGACACAAACCCAGAGAAAGGGAGACAGTGGTGGGCTGTCAGGGGCTGCCAAAATCGGGATTAAACAAACGAACCTTAGGATGATGCAGTTGTGGTGGCCTTGGAGATTCAGCGTAGCGTCCAGGACGACTCTCTCGATGCCCTCACTGCGGGAAGCTTAGATAGATTACACTCTTTGGGACTTAGCTTGCACATAAATGTGTAGGTTACGCCAGTTGCAAAGTATTTTCTCTGTCAAACTGGGGTAATTTTTTCAAATTAAGTCAAAAAGCATGCCCTGGAAATGGGATGTGCTTTCATAGAAATGAATTATTGCTGTATGCTATACAGGAATTTAATACTCACAATGGTAGGCTAATAAGTAGGTAAGAACAGAATATTAAATACAAAGAAATTTTGTAGGTGAAGGGGAGGAATTAATGTTAAATTAGCTATGAAACCGTGACTGTTTTAATTTTTTTCCTCTCATTTTGACTTTTGTCTGTTTCGCCGGTATTTGTCAGGGTACACTTTTGCCAATCATGTCTAGTATAACAGGTAGGCTTTCCTTTCACACGGCTTTAATGATAAGTGACAGAGATGGCAAGAGGCACTCAACTGCCTGCAGAATGCATTAAAAATTCAAAACTTTACTTATCAGTCTTTTATTAAAACTTTCTGTAATTGTACAAAATTATTTTCCCACTGGGTTAGCTTTCAAATATGGAGTACAATTGTATTTCTGACACAAAATAATTATAGTTAAAAAAAACTACAAGAGAAAAGAAGTATTTATTTTTAAAGCAGAATTCATCCATTTTATATCCACAAAGAAGAATTACAATGAAAGATTAAGCAATTACTGAGCCAAAGCTCCAGTTTTGAACATTTAACTTCCAGTAGTAGACAGCTGGGTGGAAACCCAGGCATTAGAATTGAAAAGAATTATGGGTTGTGAGTGGAGACTTTATAGTCCTTGTCTGCTTATGAAGGGCTTAGTTTTCTATGTTTAATCTATCAGTATTAGGTTAGTGAACACGGTGGACCCAAAGTGTTTTCCAACAGGGTAAATGTTGAGTACTAGTAGGTGAATTTCAGTGTGTTGTCTGTGTCTTGTGTTTTCTATGTTTGAAATATTCACAACTTAAGATTTTGATCCTAAGAGCTTATTGCTTTGTGTACTCAATTTGTGTGTATAACATTAAAATAATCCCCAAATTTCTAGTTTTACCACCTTCACTTAAACAACAACAACAACACCCCACAAAATTCCCAGTAAGCAAATCTCTATAAAAACAGAATTGTGCTAGAGATAAATTCTCTCAAAGAGTTAGAGATTAAAAGATCTGAAGATACCCTTTAGTGGGATGGTGCCTTCATAGGATGTGCATGGCACTGGCTTCCATCCCCTTCACCACAGAATCAAAGGACAGGAGTTAGTGCGTCCCTGGGATATAGCACCTAGATAGAGTGCTTGCTTAGGGTACAGGAGGCCTGTGCTTAAATCCTCAGTAACACAGACAAACACAAACACACATATTTAAAGAGTAACACATATCTAGTTAGGAGATAAGTGTGGGGATGGTGTCTGTGTGTGTCTGAAAACTTCAGGAAATATGGGAACTTAAATTTATATTTTAATCAAAAGCCTTTATGAACTCCTCACATTTTCATAAAATCTGATATCGCTGCTTATTACTTTATTTATTCCCTGCCCTGGCGCTCCATTCGTTTGGTGGTACACTGATCCAGGGAACATTTTGTGTGTTTAGTAAAAGTTTTAAGCAACTTCAGCGAAATCCAAAGATTGTAGCCTTGTTGGGATCCTTGTTCTTGTCCTTAACTAGCTGACAGTCTAGGATTAGATGAAACCAGAATGTAACTCCATGTGAAAAAAATAAGGCCGCTCACAGTGAGGAGTTCATGGGCCTCCACTGATGGTGGGGAAATACAGAGACTGATATGTGTATTTATATTTAAAAGTCATTATATTTCTATATTTCACTTAATGTATACAGCGTAAATATATGGTCTGGTAGCCTAGAGATATCAATTCAAAGTTCAAGTGGGAATTTCCATAGAGCATGCTCATGTCTCAATCTCAAAATAGAACTGGAAATCCATTGTTATGCTGATAAGGTTCACAGAGGTTTGGAACTTTAATTATAGCTGTGATAATATTAGCTGGTGTGTCCTTAAGTAATTCAACATTTAGTGTGTCTGTGGTTCTTCGTCTTACCTCTCCCTTCTTAATTCTTTCTCATAAAAACAATGTGCCATTTTTGAAAGATCAATTTGGACCAAGAACTTTCCCAAGTGCACCTGTTTGTTCCTCCTAGAAACTTTCTGAGGGTCATTCTAGTATCCTCTCTTTTCTAGAAATGAATAAACTAAAGTAGTATGCTCTGTATGGCAAAGCTAAGGAGTCTGAAGGTTGAGAGGGAGAATTCCAAAATTAGTTTTACATTCTAAACTCATTCCATTTCCTATGGTAGTGTCGATTATTCATTCAATAATTTATCGATGGATTATTTAGCATCTGCTTTGTGACAGATACTGTGCTACTTGAAAACGTCTTCAAATAGGGAAGACTGTTGGGAAGACAGTCACACAATCATGAGGCTAAGCAAACACCCAAGAGGAACTAGCCAGTAATCGTCAGACTGAAAAGCAATAATATGAATGCTAATGTGGGAGATTTCAGGACAACTGGCCAATCAGAGCAGAGAAAACACGAGGTGCAGCGTGAACATTGATCAGAACACAACTGTTGCTCCCCACGGCTGGAGTATGTGTTAGGTATGGGCGAGGCAAGAGGAAGGTAGCAACAAGATGAAAACCGAAAAGGCTTTTTTACTATGCAAATTTTAGCTTGCCATGGATGGGTAGTTACTGGGAAACATTATGGTTTGTAGTTCAAGGACTAAATGCGGTTAGAAGCCATCCAGGTGTGGGGTCGGGGGAAGCGTGTTATGAGGCTGAGGGTTAGAAGTTGTTTCAGAGTGCCGAACTTGCCTGTTTGCCTGTTCATTCGCGGAGTTCTTTCTTTTCCCTGGGTGTCCATTGTGCATGAGACATTGTTCTTGATGTTCAGATGATATTAATGGAATGAACATGGCAAAAATCTAGTCCTTAAATTGTAGCCAAGTTTGCGTAGAATTACGAAGAAAGACCTGCTTAAGGAGATCCTGGGTTTAAAGAGAAGATTCATATGGTACTCCTTAGAAGGCTGCACTCATGGACAAGGCCACCTGTTAGGGCTGAACCACCAATTCTTAAAATCTGAAAACAGTAAAGAATCCGTTCTGAATAATCAAAACTAGTTCCAACAGCAAAAAAGGAAGTTTGCTATGGAAAAGATCTATGACCAGGCTGTCCAACCGACTTTCCAAGCACCAGGGGAGGGGTGGGTGTCCATTAGGACCAGACTTTGAACTATCAAGGTGATTCATCACATTGCTAGGCAATAGTTCAGGAATTATTGCCTTTCAACCTCAGGGGTCTCCACAGCAAAGCAGCCTCTTGACAGCTTCGATTTGACACGACAGGGGAATGAACAGACTGCCACTGTCACTTATGCCCTGGAGGGGGCCCTCGGAAAGTAGAATAACGAGACGTACAGGTTTTATCATATGAATTTAAGTTATCAGACCCTGTATCATGCTCAGCTTTATTGATTGGCTTTCCAGTGAAGGTAAGAGTTGGACCCACCTATAGAAAATAATGTGATAATTTGAAGACACTCGTGAGATAAGTTAACATGGGCATGTGAATCAGATTGTACGCTCAGGTACAAAACCCAACATCACCACCAAAACTTGTGTTTTTTGCTGTCACGGTGGCTAGAGCTTTAAGGGAACAATTACTAACAAAGGCTATCTGGCCAAGCATTTGGTTAGGACCTCAGCTCTCTGGAAATCATCAGGGTTTCTTCAGACCTTGTGATTGACTTCTTTGTGGCAGGTGAGGGGTCAGGCTCTTGACTCTTACATACCTGTTTGTCTATTGGAGGAGTAGGAGAAAGGCAATACTTGGCTCCAAACAAGACTCATAAAGTACTTGAAGGGACTGAGCTGAAAGGGAACAACGTCAGGCAAAGTGCATGGTACTTTATTTTTGTTGATGACATGGATAAGAAACATAGGTGGTCTGAGTAAGAGTCTGTATAAGAACATTTTTAACAATGAAGAATGGCTGTCAGAATCATTGAAGGCAGAGATACTATGCGCTTTGTTGCTAACCATTGTCTCTTGACATCTAAAGCAGTATTGGAGCTGGGCTCAGACTTCATGGACTTGGAGGTGTGGGCGAGGAATGAATGGTGCAGAGAATTGCAACTGCCACTGGGGCCTCATGAACACACTGCTGAAGTAACTTTAAGACACTGCTGAGAGTGTAACAGACATTTGAAAGATGAACAGGCTCGGGGAGCAATGGAAAGCAAACAAGAGGGAGAGAAGGGGTTGTTTTCCTTCCCTGTTCCCGACGGATGGCTAAACAGGTCAAACACCTGTGAGAAGAAGGTACTTCAGGGACACCCTCAGACTCAAATTGTCCATGGGTGTCTTGGAGATTGCATCCTCTCCTTGTGTAGTGATTAGCTGCCTCTTCACACTAGTAAGGCTGGCAGTGAAGAGCGGGGCCTTCACCTGCAGGTGTTGCCATGGCAAAGGACACTTGGCATAGATTCAGGAGACATTAAAAGTCAAAAGTGAAAATGAGGGTAGAGAGAAAATAGAAGCCTGATTCAAGTGGATCGAGTCATTTCCTTCACTGAGTCTGCCAAGAACCAGACCAAACCCACCTTTGGCCTCTTGACCCCTGGAGGTCTGAATCCTGAAAATATGATACATAAATCAATTTTTAAAAATGAAGCCAGTTTTAGTGTTAACTCTCTGCAAAAAATGCTTCTCTTTCTAGAAAAGATGAGTGTCTTCTTAACCCCAAAAGGATTAAGGAATTGAAAGAAAATTGGTTCATGAACACTGTAAAGTCATTTTTCTACCCTAATGGAAAAATTGGCTAGCAAAGTGCCAGTTTTCTGAATCTCTCTTTTGTTGCTACTTTCTTTATCATCCACATGGTTTTTCAGTACAACCAATGCTCATTTCTCTGGTGTCAGTCAAAGAGATTTCTGTCTTAACTTTTACTTGATTTCCTTGCTGAACTGAATTTTTCTTTTATTTTCCGCTTTGAAGTGTGTGCCTATTATCTTATTTAGTCATTAAAGTTCCATGGTTGTCAGGGTTCCTATATGTGATTACATTACATTCTCAAATCAGAAAATTATCTATCTATCCATCCATCCATCCATCCATCCATCCATCCATCCATCCATCCATCCATCCATCCATCCATCCATCCATCCATCCATCCATCTATCTATCTATCTATCTATCTATCTATATCATCTATCTGATATATAATATCTCTATAAATGATATCAATATGATTTTTAGGTCAGGACATGACATAGCCACTTCTCCCTTCTGACTACTTGATTCATTTTGCTCCTTTTCTAATTGTGGTTAGCAATAATGGTAAATAAACTACATATTGACTACATAGGATTTGCTTGAGAATTCCTGCAGTGGAGCTAGGAGATTCTTTCTCAGATCCTCAACCTTAATGAATTGAGTGCTGGTTGTTCAGGTTTTTGGCATAATGGGAAAGTAAAGCATGGCGTGTGGTGCATGGTATCCTGAGTTCTTAAACTGTTTGTGACTTCTTGTAAAAAAAAAAAAGGGCCATGCCTCTAAGTGTTCTCTGTCTTTATAAATGTAAATGAAATATAGCTTGGATCATGAGAAGGTTGTGAGCAGAGGGGAACTTGGCTTAGATCAATATCTGTTGGTTTTCCTATGCATCTTTCTGCATTGATTAAGAACAGTTAACTCTTAGGTGTAATGCCTACCTGGAAAAGGGTTTGAAAACAGAATGATGTCCCTGAAGTGGAGGGGCTTGTAGATAACTCAGTGTATGAAGAGACACTGAATTGTTAGTCACCCCCTCATTTCCTTCCTTTTCCCTACCTCTCCTCCTTTCCCTCCACGTCTCCTTTCTTTCCTTTACAATAATTAAAAATTAAATTTATTTATTTCCCTCTTTCCTGAGCATGTGTGTACTGTGTCCCACATTAGGAAGCCCAAGGACAACTTGTAGGAGTGGATTTTCTCCTTTCACCATGTCAGTTCTGAGACCAGGTCTGTGTATGCTAGGGTGGCCTTGAACTTATGACCTGTCTACTTCAGTCTTGCAAGTTGAGACTGCAGATATTCACTACTTTGTGTTGTGAAAAAAAAAAACTTAAGTAACTGGGTTGAAAGAAGAACAGAAAGAGAAGTTTGCTGATACTGCATTTTGAGGCTTCTATGTTTGAGTTAAATATTGTTCCTAAGTTTGCCAGGCACAAAGACAATAGCTTCTGAGTGTCAGTGTCCACATTTTTGGGCAGTTTGAAGACTGCTTTAGTCACATTTCCCAAGCCATTTTTCTAGATACCATTGCTGAGCTCTAAAAAGTTAAGCAGAATGATTGTCACAGATTTTTCTGAACATTCCGATCAAATTTTGATCTGATTGTAAAGTCTAACGTTCTGTCAACATGTCAAAGCCTTATGTAAGATGCTCAGACACGAGCTTGATTACTCTCCACCAAGCAGCTCTTTAGTTCTTTTATTCCTCCTGTCTTACAGGGAGTCCCAGAAGTTCTTTGATGGGACAAAAGAATTAATGCCAAAGTTGAGTGAATTACAGCCGCTACTATCTAATTAAAATGATTTTGCGCCAGTTGCTTCTGTTGGGCTGGATCCACACATAATATAATTTCAATCCTATTTGTAGGCATCCTGAGATAGATTTGAGATCAGCATTGGCTTTTAAGCGAGGTTAATCAAGCTTGGTGTATGCAGCTTCTCTCTCCATCAAATGTGAAAGACGACCACTGGTGAGAGGTGACCCCACTGGACGCTTCCTTTGGTAATAAGGTGGTTTAGAGGGTCTGAGCGCTGACCCAACTTTGGCCTCAGCCTCTCTCTGCCTAGCCCTTGGAATAGTGCAGCTGTTGTCAGTCACGGAGGAGAACTCTAGTTATGAACAGCTTTGCTTGGCTACAGCAACATGCCTGTACACAGGGGAGGGAGAAGAAGAAATGGAAAGGTGGAAAAAGCCTTACAAAACCAACTCACCTAAAAAGCAAACATCATTTTTTATATGCCTGGCTCTGTTTATGTATATAAAATGGACATTATGGTGGAGTGAAAGAGACCCTCATAAAAATCCTTCTTGAAAACTATTGTTGCTGACAGCCGTGACCTCTGTGCGTCTGCATGTTTACCCATAATTCATAATTAACAAAGACATTAGAACTGCCACAGGAGAATTCTGGGCTTTATTTCTTTCTAACTGGGCAGTACTAATGCTGGAAGTGCTCCCAAATCAGTGATTTAACATTTCAGGAAATCTTGGAGAGGCAGCAGAAGCCTCCTTATATAGCTCATACGCTGGGACTTTGGCGATATGGATACGGCCGAGATAATTATTCAGCTCTCGTTATTGCTGTAGCTCCGCACCTGATCCCCGAACCATTAGAGCACTCTGCAGGTTATTACAACTATCAAACATCAAGGTCTCTTTTCTGTTCTCTTGACTGTGTGGTTACCATTTTACTCCTTTTAAATCCCCCATCTGCATCGAAAGCCTCTGTGTTTTTTACTGAGATCTGCTCTCAGCTTTCCCCCACCCTCTTCTTTATTGCTCCCCAAATGGACCCCTTTTCTTACCAGCACATTTGCATAAAAACATAAGCCTACATAAACCTCATGCCTTTCCCCTTGTATTGTTTTTATATCCTTTCTCCTGTTTGATTTTCTCTTTCAGGCCCTGTGCACCCTTTAATTTGGGCAGCAAAGGAGTCAGTATAAGGGAATTCTCTTGAGGTCAAGAAAACCGTGATGATATAATTTCAGATTATGGGAGTTGTTGGTGCAAATGTTTAATCCTCCACTCACCACTCAACTGAGGCCCTCTTGACTTTATTGCAAGTTCTGTCCATCTGTACTATATATGATACCCAAACCCAGAAGCATTCAAGAGGATATGAGGGTAATGTGGATAAAAAATTCTTTTTTGCATTGTCTATTTATTTAATGGGCCTTTACTTTTAACATTGTTTTACCCTTTCTTGGAATTTAAGATGAATTAGTCATTGGTTGAAGTACAATTTTACTTTGGGTCACAATCTAGTCCTGTCATATCTTTGCTTCTAATACCCTTCTAGACAAACTAGAAGATGATCAAAACTAGACAGCTCTGCATATTCTGGGCAGTGTGTCAGCTATCTAGGGGCAAGCAGTCACTTATCATGATATATAAAGGTACTGTTATAAATGAAGAGTCTGGAGCAGACCTCTGAGGGTTGCATCTTAAGTGAAAGCAAGATGCCGTCTCCGGATGTCTTGCACAGTTTCCACTCCCCATAGAAACCTTTATTTTGCATGATCTCCACCAAACACCTGTAAAAGAGGCGTTTTACCCACTGTAGGCCTATCTGCAGAAAAGCTGATCCACAAGGGGGGGTGGGGTGAGCAGCCACAGTCGGGATGGTGGGGCTGGGAAACATATGGCTTCCTCACTTAATATTGCTGCACAGTTGTCCCTCACCATATTCCCTTAAATGGGCATTAGCTCCGTAGCCAAATTAGCAGACTATAAAACATATGAAAATAAATGCTTTTTTTGATGTAATAAAAAAAAGAAACATGGCTTAACATTTTCTGCCCATTATCAGTATGTGTGTATTTTGTGTCTGCATGTATAGTGAATGTATTGTACCTTATAAAGAAAAGAAATGCAGAGAGGATTCTAAGACTGGTTGTTTTTTCACATACTAATCCCAGTTCCCCCCTTCCCCTGCCACTCCTCCCACCTTCCCTTCACCCCACCTCCATCTGCTCCTCAGAGAGGGTAAGACCTCCCATGGGGAGTCAACAAATTCTGTCACATCACCATGTAGAGGCAAGACCAAGGCCCTCCCCCTTGTGTCTAGGCTGAGCAAGGATTCTCTTCATAGAAAATGGGTTTCACAAAGCCAGATCATTCATTAGAGATTGCTCCTGGTCCCACTACCAGTGGCCCCAGAACACAAACTGCCCAAGCCCCCCACTGTCATCTGCTTTCAGCAGGGCTAGATCGGTCTAATGCAGCTTTCCTGGTGTCTATCCAGAGTCAGAGAGCTTCCACTAGTTCAGGTCAGCTTTTGCTGTGTATATTCATGCTGTTACTAAGTTTCACGGATGTTGGGTTCTTTGTGTGTTAAAGTGTGGAGAATTTCAGGGCCAGGGAGATGACTCAGTGAGCAAGAAGAACACTTGCAAGGGTGAAGACCTGTGTGCAAAGACAGGTTTTTGTTTTTGTTTTTTTTTAAATCATAAGCAGTGAAAGCTAAGTGGATCTATGCTTTCCTTATCAGTTTATGCAGATAAACCAACTGATTTTCCTAACTTTTAGAAGAGATTAGTCTCTTTTAGGACTTCATTTGTTGACCCCAAAGAGGCTTTAACTGTTTAAGCATCGTATTTTTGTCTTTTGTCCACAGTATATGTTCATGTTTTCTTTAAGAGCCAAGGAATATACTGTTCTATACCAAATAACTATCAATTAGGGTAAATGTATGTAGATTAACCATATAAAGAAAGAAATCAATGGGTAGCATTAACAGTAAATAAAGTTTCCTTTACAATGACCACAGTAAGAATACTTCACATCAGGACCCTTCTGTTACTGTGAGGCCATCAAACACTGTTACTAGCATCCTAGTTTGTGTGAGCTTTCATTCGTAACACTGTATGCACTAGTTATTCTTCACCATAGGGCAAACTTCAATATTGGAAAGTTTGAGTTAAAAACTTATTTTATTCCTACACTTATTATTATCAGGTATTTTTTCCTATTTAATGAGAACGAAAGACCCAGGCAAATCAAGTAGTTTGCCTAATGCCATATAGCCATGTGGTTCATGACACCCTTCCCTTCTGATCTTTGGACCACCTCCTCATGTTACTATACTAAGTTGCTGCTTCCCATAATTGCATAATTCTCGATATCATCAAAGCAAAGAAAGACATTTTTCAAGTTTTATATCTAGAGAAGTAGTGGTTTGGTTGTAGCCATTCATTATCTGGATTGGTGAAGAGGTGCATAAATTTGCAAGATGGTGGGGCAGTAATATGGCAAAGGCTTTGTCTTTGTATGACAACCAACTGACCCCTAAATGAATTGAACCTATGACCTCATTCCTCATTAGTTCCATAAAAAAAGAAGACAACTACCCCAGAAACAATCGTTACAAGCAAGCTACAACACAAATCCTCCATGTTATTCCTTTGGGACTAATTAGAGAGCTAAACAATGCTTTTTGAAAGACATACAAAATCATATTGCCATGTTATTCTGAGCTGTGAACCTCTTGATTCCGTGCAAAATTTTATGTAAGAACAAATATACATTGCTCTAGGGAAAGGTTCCAAATTTTTGTAAGATTTACACACTGTGGATGTGCTATCCAAAATACATTAAAAGCAATTGTTTTATCCGATGCTCCAATGGATTATGATGACATCATCAATGGTCTTGGTGTTCTACCCCAAACAAACAATTTGTTATGTTTTAGTGAATTGGCAGATTATATTACTTTATATTGGGGGGGGAGGGAGAAAGAGTAGAAAGTAAAAATATACATATGGTCTTTGTAACTAGTTCTAAATAAGTAAATATTTGGGATATTACAAAAGTTCAGAAATGATGTTTTGAGTTGAGATGGATGTCACTAAAATTGTGAATACTTTATGCGCAATGAGAAAATGTAATCTTTGGTATGGGAATAAAAGAGCATCCGCAATAGAGAGAGACGACCTAGGAAGAATAAAATTGTCACATATTTGAGCAACTTTGACTTGGATGATTATACAAAGCAATATAGCTTTTCTAGTAATCATGGGGTTAAAGCACTATAAAGAAACTTCCAGATGCACTTTGTTATCCAAGAGACAGATAGAGAGATGCCGTTCTACTGATATATTACATAAATCATGGTGCCAGCCAGAAAAACAACAGATGACCAATTTGTACAAAGCATTTTTTCCTTATGTTACATTTATTTAAAATACATTAAATCGTTGTGTTAAAATTGAGGCAGCTGGCAGTCCAGGCAACCTTATAAGATTTGTGTTTTCTGGATGGGGGCCCAGTCACATAGAAAGGTGAACCTATTGGGCTAGTGTATTCACTTAGTTATATGCCAAGCCCTCGTGTAGCACAGGTAGCCCAGAATTTACCATGTCATACTTTTCTTTCCTTTCTCTCTTTTCTTGCCTTTTCTTTACATATTTTCCTCATCTCCCACTCTCCTTCCCTCCTTTCTTTCTCTCTGTCCTTCAGAGCCCTCCCTCTCTTTCTCTCCCCCTCCCTTCCTTGATTCTTTCTTAGAAATCTCACGGAAAATAAGAAAAAGGGTTAATACCCACTTTTCCCAAGTGAAGTCACTAATTAATGAAGCCAAGACTCAACTCAAAGAAAAGGACCTGCATTAGATAAAATTGGAGAATCTGGCCATTTTCCAGGGACCTCTTTTCTCTCATACATCTTGGCATTGCTATGATGCTTATCTGACTTTGGGAATAAAAAGCTTTTCTGAGTTAGAAAGCTTAATATTAATTGATTCAAACACAGCCTTAATTTGTGAGTTAAAATTAAATATTTGTTGCATTTTCAGTCTATATTTATATTCAAATATTCTTAATGGGATAGGCAATAATCCCAAAGTGTTGAGAAATGTTACTATGGTTTTCATTGTATATATTGAAACTGCTTTGATAACCAGTTCTTAATAACCTGAGTAAAGACAGAGTAGTATATACTCTGGAACTTCAGATTTTTTTTTCAGTTTATTTGACGACAGCATATCATGGCATGCCGTGCTCTTCATCTTTATGAGTTCTGGTAGTTTGCAGTATCTAATTGTTTAATGAAATTAATTTTCCAATTGAAAGTTTGCTGATTTCAGTAAAATTTCCTTTTCCATTGGTTAATAATCAGAGGATTGGAGTGGAAAATTCAGTTTTTCAAGAAGTTGAATTTTGAAATTTGAAGCTACCAAGATGATAGAATTCTATTTAAATTCATCAGCTATTTTTGGGTCACTACTGTGTTCACAACATGCTAGGAACATATTTGGTAAATTTTTAAGGACTTAAATATACTTTTTCTCTTAGGAGACTAAATTAGAGCATAAGAAAAAATACAAAACAAAGTCTGTTCTCTCGGTTTATGATCCCTATGGAGAGATTTGTATTTTGGGGAAATATGCAAACAATTAAAGAACAATTCCAGACCTCGAGTGGTACCAAGCTGAGTACTAAGCATAATACAGACAGATAGCCTTGACTGTTTAAAAGAGGCAGAGGTCATGGAAGGTCTGCCCCTGAAACACCATTACAAAGTTGTCTGTAAGGAACCTCATGAAATATGTGAGAACTGAAATCAATTCTCAACTGTAGATAAGATTTCAATGCTTAAGATTGTTGGAACATTTGGTGTTAACTAACATTGAGACCATCCAAATAGTTTCATTTGATAACATGTAGGATGAGTGTGAGACAAGTTTAACTTGTGATTACTTTTGAAAGAGTTTCTAGGGTGGGCATAATAATACACACCTATAACCCTAGCACTCAGAAAGGGAGGTGGGAAGATTATATATTCTAGACAAGTTTGGACTATGTAGTAAGACATTGTCTCAGGTGAGAAAAATAACTATAGTGGATTTCCCCAGTGGAGAAAGACAAAGAATATGAAGCATGGAAAACAGAATTTGCCATTTTTATTTTTAAATTAATAGTGTACTTCAAAGTACTTGGGCTAGCTTTGTGGTGTGAATATATTTCTATCAAGAGTGAACTCTAGTAAGGGCCAAAGTAAAATATACTTGATCTATGTGTACCGGAATCTTCTTGGTAGAGGATGTTTATAGTAGTGTCTCCAGGATTCAGCACCCAGAGGAAAGGGATGCCCACAGAGGCTGGGGTGCTTGACTTTTTGAAGTACTGTTTTGAAATGACCTGATAGATAGATGCGTTCTCTTATGTTGTGTCAGATGACATTAACATGGGGTAGGAAAATTAGATTATATATGTTCCAAGAGTATCAGTTTTAATTCTTCCCAGTTGCACCAGCATGATGCTATGCAACAGAAATACATGACTCAGTTCTGGGGCTTGGTGACTCGAGCATGAAGGTTTTAGAAGATTGAATGTCTGGTGAGCCAGGGCCGTGGACAGCAAGCACCTTCTACCTCCTGTGTCCTCATGGGATAGAAAGGAAATATGCCTCTTCCAGGGACCCATTTTATTTCTCAGTCACAAAAATGTCTCTCTACATATTTTCATCACCATGGAGGTTAGAATTTCAACACAGGAAAGGGAGGGTACAAGTATTTAGACCATAGCAGCACACAAAATTAGTAGCCATAAACCAACCCATTAGAGAGTTTATCGTAGTTTCCATTTTTAATTGATTTGAAATTATAAACAGCCTTTTTTTCATTTGAATGTGACTCATCTTAGAGTTATCAAATCTTTAATGGCAAAAAGAGAAATATTAAATAGATCGGTCTTGTACAAAAATGACCAAAACTAGAACTGTGACTCAGAGTGTGGCTTTTTGTCAAGCCATTGGTTTCTTCTCCCTATTCCCTTCCACCTGCCCTCCATTAACCCCCTTTCTCTCTCTACTCCCTTCCCTTTCTCTCCAGTGAAGAGTCTGAATTCTTGAATTGCTAGGACTCACGTTCTCTTCCAATGAGCATCTGTCTCTACACTAAAGGTAGAGTTGGAAGTATACTGAGATCTCCACCTGCTCTATTGATATACAGCAATCGTGGGTGAAGGTGGGAACAGCATATATGGATGACGGGCTCAGGCCTTACAGTCAGGAGGACTTGAATGCTGGCTGTGTAACTTCTGTTCTTTGTAATTATGGCCAAGTTATTGAAACTCTAGGTTCTAGTTTGGCTACCCATTAAATGGGCATAATAAGACACATCTTGTAAGCTTACAGAATTAATAAGATAATATCGCAAAACAGTTCACATGATACCTGAGACACAAAAGGGCTACAGTAACTTTTACCTTTGCTGTGGTACTGTTAAAGCTCGGCACAGACTATCCCTAAATGGGACTGTGGAGACTAGAATAAGACACCCAAAATAAACTTGTTAGGCATATTTTGAGTAGATTATTTCGAGAAAATGTAGACATAGTAGTAAGTCTGCAAAGCTGCCCTTTGCAAAGGAAATTTACATCTATAAGGCAAACCTATATTTTAGTAAAATGTATTTACATTAGGATGAAGACTGCTTTAAGACAACTGTCACTGTTTTATAAAATTTTTACCCACACAACAAGGTAATGTTTATGTACTATGTCTATATTCTCTTCACTTTCTCATATTTTATCTTTATATTCTTCCAGAAAACCCCATTGCTTTCTATAGCTCAGGGTGCTGTCTGAACTTCAATCATCTGGCACTCTTTGGATCATATTTTTGTGGGACTCCTCTGCATGCATACATACTAAAATCTATCTCTTCTTATTTTAATCTGTCTTTTGCCCATTTAATATAGTGGTTCTCAACCTTCCTAATGCTGTGACCCTTTAATTCAGTTCCTCATGACTCCCAATCATAAAATTATTTTGTTGCTAATTCACAACTCCAATTTTGCTACTGTTATGAGTGTAAATATCTGATATGCAGAATATCTGATATATGGATGTCAAAAAGGTTACTACTTACAGGTTGAGAACCACAGATTTAATGTTTGACCTGGCTAAAAAACCTAAAAGTACATAGAGGCAAGATATTTTTCCTCCTCTATAGCACTCTGATCTGACATAGTAAATTCACTTGTAGTTATTTAGTAAGTCAAGGCTGTGAAACATCTCAAATACAGCTGTTATCACATTTATTTTTTCAAAATTGTACAGTAGACCTAAAATCTTAGGAAATAAATCCTATTCACTTATTGTCACATTTTTGAGAAATAAATATTTACAGTAGAGATCAAGCCTTGTTCTACATCTGGTCCTGTTGGAAGACTCCTCCAATCCCTCTTCCTCAACAGGGAGCAACTCAGTCTTGCTGAATTGGCTGTGTCATTTCAGAACCCCTGTGTAATAAATCCTCTGAACAGGAGAGTGAGCACACTGCTAGCTGTGGTTTTTATGCCACTCTCAATATATATTTTATCAAGTACAATTCACATCCTAGATGCTAATTAGTTCAATTGGAGACCAATTAATTCTCTTGGCTATAGAATGTGTATTTTAAGAGAAATGTTC
The DNA here is from genome assembly GCA_001685075.1 of Bramus lutescens. NCBI lineage: Eukaryota > Metazoa > Chordata > Mammalia > Rodentia > Cricetidae > Bramus > Bramus lutescens. The sequence goes on from LOEQ01002564.1 coordinate 95,946, forward strand.
AATCAAGATTTTCCAAACAGGTTCATGTACTTCCTTCAAGTGGGTAGAATACCTGTCTTTTAAATTGGCTAACATGGAGATTTATTTGACTGACCGCAACTGCCCTCAAAGAGACCTCATACATAGATCTAAACTCTAAGTGGTTGGTGAGGACTGCACTGTAAAAGACGATGCACATTGAGTAAATAAAATATACTGTGCTTCAAAAGTGAAATGCTTGATTAAAAAAAATCAGTAATTTATCTTTATCTAAAACATTGTAGAAAATTGTATGGACTCCTTGGCTATATAATGTAAATTGACAGAAAGGAAGCTAAATGTAGTTTATAAGGATTGAGGACCTTCTGACATTATGATCAGGTAATACCATGCTGAGATTTTTTTAAAGCCACCAGTAAACATGTTTATTTGACAACCTGAAATGCTTTAAAGAGGACATCAGAACTTCCAGGGTATAATGTGCGTGTAGACAATGCACTGAAAGAAGTTTGTAGTTATGTTCTACCATATCTTTGGAGAACATGCCGTTCTTCAGTGACTCTAAGATGAAAATCTTCGTTACCATCCTAGATTTTTTCACTCATTACTTCTCCATCTCATTTTTATATTTTCTATTCATACTCTCCAAAGTAGAGTGTTTGATTTTCAAATGCACCCTACAGAAGCCAGGCATTTTTGCAACTGTGCTTACAGGGTGTCACTGACTAAAAAAAAAAGAAAAGATTTTGAAATGGGATCCAAAATGTTCTGGTCCTTTCCCTGCACACCAGGAAGCAGAATCATAGAACTGTCCTTAACTATCCTTACTGTGAATAGCTATTATGGCCCAAATGTGGTGTAGACTCGGTGGAATTCTGCTTTATTGCCCCTGATATTTGCATATCTTCTTGGAGTAATGGGCTTAAAACTAGGAACTATTCTTTGGGAGACTGCGATTATTTGGTCACTTTTGTGGAGGGTTTTGAAGAAGGGTCTGAAAGCTGTCAGAGTCTGGCTGGCTTTGCCCTTCCTTGTGCGCCTCTCACTGCCTGTCTTTAGTGTCTTCGCTTCATTGCCCACGTGTTGCCTGTGCTTAGCCATGAGGCAATATATCCTCTCCCATTCCAACAACATTGATCTAAGTCTCCCTCCTTCCATTTTTTAATAAATCTTAGTGAAGCAATCTAACATTCCAGGTCAGTCCTGTAGTGCTGTGCTGGCCTCGCTGGAGCGGTTGCTGCGGAGCATGGAAACTTGCTGGCACAATATTGCAAAGTGACTCTGTGGGGGCTGGATGACTTCCAGCCAGCAATGAACCACGGCCAAGAAACGCCAATATGGATAATGCAAACAAGAGAGATTTGGGGCACATTTCGATTTAAGCATCTGATTTAATTGACAGAATAAATGCACCTGTCAACGGGTAATATTCTTGTGATTAGTTTTGGCTGTGATGATGAGATGATGTTAAAAGAATGTCAGAACAACCTGTCCTGGGACTCTAACAGGCAGTTTTGAGCAAGGGAAGGTCAGTTTTTAGCTAGTTGAAAGAAGCAGGATTATCCTGTTGTAACGTCAAGGTATTTTACGGAAACGGTGAATGTTTTATTTGACGTTTTCCCACTGTGTTTAGCCTTCACCACAAATCAAAGTAGGGGACATAGGCTCACAGAAGACATTGGCGTTTGAATGAGTCTCTACGGCTCTGGGGGTAGTCTTTGGAAATGGGAGGTCCCGCTATGAAGGCTAAAGCTGTACCCGGTGGTCACACCTCCCTCCAGTTGTGATTCCTTCACGACCAGAGTAAGCTATTTAAACAGGATTTTAGTGGGAGCAGCTGGTAAGTGAAGCTTTCTTCTTTTCTTTTTCTTTTTTTCAGAGAAAATGCTTGACCTTAGAACAAGTATATTAATTAATGCTCATTCATCCTGACATTAAACCTAACTGTCGAACTCCAGGCTCTCCTTGGGAGATTGGGCTTTGGATTGTTTCATGAGAGCTTTCTCAGGGCTCTCTTTCACTGGCCTCTCTCCTCTTTGACTGGCTGCTTCTCTTGCTCCTGTGCATGTGAAGAAAGCAGAGAAGGATTTTGGGTGTTCTGCTCTATATTTTCTACCATTTTTTTCTATGACTCAGGGTTTCCCACCAAACCTAGAGCCAGCCTGGTATTTCACATGCCTGACTCACTCTAGTGATTCCTGTCTTTTCCTCAATTACAACATATTTTTTAAACTTAATTTATTTACTAGATTTTTTTTTAAAATACCAATCCAAGTTCCCACTCCCTCCCCTCCTCCCATTTCTTCCACACACCCTCCCACCGCATCCCCATCTAATCCTAAGAGAGGGTAAAGCACTTGTCCCTCTGAATGTGGTTGACAGTTGGGGCAGACTGAGGGGCCACTGGCATTGGCACTGGGATTTACCTCTACTGCATGTACTGGCTTTTTGGGATCCTATTCTCTTTGGATGTATACCTTGCTCAGCCTAGAAGTAGTAGGGAGGGCCTTGGACCTTCCACAACATAATAATTACAGTCTCTCATAGTCACACTTGGCTCTCTAAGTGTTGGATGCTGGGAGTTTGAATTCAGGTCTTCATGCTTGCACACCAAGCACACTTAACCTGCCATGCCCTTTTCCCAGCCCTCAGTTCTCCTTTCAAGGTCACATTATCCTCCACTCTTATTGAGTCCTCCTGAATTTTCCATGGATGCTTCCTAAATTTATCCTCAGAATAAATTCCATACCAAATTTTTGGTCATAATCAGTTTGCCTAGAGGATGTATCACAGGCTAAATATGCCATTCTGCATTTTCCATTTTTTGTATAGCAGCTGTTCCTCTTATAATCTATGACTCATAAAACTAAACTATTTCAAATAGCTATTTGAATATCTGATTAAAGTCATTTATTTTTTTCCTTGAAAAATACCTTGCAAACTAATGATCAACGTTTTTATGTTTTTGCATTGTTTTTGGTTTCTCAGACAAAGTTTCTCTGTGTATCCCTGACTGTCCTAAAATGTGTTCTGTAGATTAGTCTGGCCTCAAATTCATAGATCTGTCTGCTCATGTTTCTCAAGTTCTGGCATAAAAGGCATGTGCTGACATGTTTGGCCTCAAGGGTACTATTAAGTTGAATATCTATCCATTACTTTGTTAAGGGTCCTTATTCTAGATTAACACCTCTCTACCTTGAGAATCCTTTGCTCTTTCTTTTAAGTTTTACACTATATTTAGTCAGAAACCAAGAGTGATAGGATTATATTTCTCAAAGACTGGACCATAAACCAAAACATCACTTGAATTGTCTAGATGTCTTCTTTGATTTGGAATAATTATGAACGGAAGATAAAATTATATGCTATTTAGAATAGTTTGCACTTAGTTGAAACCCACCAATACAAGGTGTGACGTCCTGGAGTAACCTCCTCCACATTCCTATTGTGTACTTGATGTAGGAGGGTCATCTGTCTATGTGTTACTTTCATTGGTTAATAANGGGTTAATCAAGATGTGAGAGTTAGCCAAGAAGAGGCTAGATATAATGGGCCAGTCAGTGTTTAAATGAATACAGTTTGTGTGTTGTTATTCCGGGGTATAAGCTAGCCGTGCGGGAGCCGGGTGGGACGAAAAACAGGCCCGCTCTTCCCATTCACTACATGTACTAGTGGCCCGCACTCTACTGTTGCTTCCCTTATGTTTTTCCTAGGAACCAGGAATGGTTGCTGTGCTGTTGAGCCCACTTGGTGCCAGGTAATTTCCATGAACATTATGCTACTTAAGTTGTGGAAGACCAGCCTAAGAAAAGGGAAACAAATTGTTCAAAGTTACCTCACTAGTGAGGGATATGCTGGAACTCAAATATAGAGCACCAAATTTCAGATGCTTCTCGGGGCACCGTACAGCTTCTTGTTTGATGCCTTCTGTTTCTCTTCCTATCATTCAGCAGTTGTTTCCACATTTATTTTACGAAATGTCATTTCTATTTTGCATTGTATTTATTTCTTTGGTCCCTCTGTTAACTTACAGGACCCTTAAGGTCTTGAATTGTGTCTGTTCTGATTCAGAGGAAGAACTCAAGACACATTTTGAGCGAATAACACTTGTCAGAAAGCATTCATTTTTTATGGGCTACTGAGTGAGTCTCCTTAGCCATGCCCGGTTCCTTCACAAGATCAGACCCCTCTTTGCTCCATCTGAATGTTCCCTGTGTGATAGGCAACTATAGTTTCCCAGCTGTACTCTTTCCTCATTCAAATCCCCCCCTTTTTCTTGCTCTTCTCCCTAACTAAAATGTGTTTCTACTGTATTATCTTATTATTAACACCAGCTTCCAGGCTAGGCGTAAATTTTATGGGACTGTGATAATCTTAATTCTGTCCATTCATACATCAGAATTACTTTTTTTTTAACCACCTCAATTCTGTGTATCACATTTAGCTTCTTTGTTTCTTCATAGTTTAATGCAGGATACCCAACTATTGAGGAAGCAAAGGGCAAAGATGAGAGGCCAAATATATTTAAGATGATTGGGATCCTTTATTAGTGGAATTTAAAAATGAGGAATAGCTAAAATGGCAGATCAAGATGGTCTTTCTCTTTTAAATATTGTTTTAAAGTATTTTGTTAATCAGAGGCTTAGAGATGAGCAGTGGTAGTTTTCCTCACAGGACTGTGCAAACACTGAGATGCTTTCCTGCCAATGTTCTGACAGAAACTATACAAAAGGGAGGACACTGGCCACTTACTAGCTAATACACATTCACTGTGGTAGAAAGAGTCATCTTACATGACATGGGAGAAAATATTACTTATATAGTATTTGAATCTCCATCATTCCAAAGTCCAAGGCAGGGTCTTCAGTGTTCATTAACTGTAAAGTTCCAATGTTAATGGAATGACCCACACTTTTAGTTTTGTTCTGACCTGTAGGTAGATAATTCTGTTTCAGTACTAGACTTATTTCAATGTACTTTATATTAATTCCTGTAATTTGTCAACCTTATTCATGAGAATATTGAATTCATATGCATTCTTTTTCATACCATGTAAAAAACAAAACTTTAATAATGATGTAGCATTAATTGGTGATAATAGGCTGTTTCTAATTATTAGGGACTAATCATGATTTGACAGAGGAAAGTGGGATGTGGAAAGATCTACTTTTTGAAACCTCTTTCTTCCTTTCTGGCTTAGCATACTTGGAACCAATGTCTTACTGACATCCATGTCAGTGTGACTTTAGGTAAATGGTAAGGAGAGAAAAGATATTGGACACTGTCGTCTAATTTACATAGAGAGCACAGTATGCCACCTTCTTTCTTTCCCCAAGTACGCTGATTTTTTCATATTGAATCCTCTGATGGTCTGACATATCCTTGGACATTAACTAACACAGATTCTAACTTTGCTGTTCAAGGGATTGCTTTGATTTCCATAGTGGAAGTGACTTCCAAGATTAAGAATATGAAAACAGACAGCAAAATACACAGGTTTATATTTTTTATTGATTTTTATTGAGCTCTACATTTTACTCTGCTCCCCTCCCTGCCACTCCCCTTCCCTTCAATCCTCTACCAAGGTTTGAATTTTTTAGAAAATTGTCTTTATTTATTTGTTATGTATACAATATTCTTACTGCATGTATGGTCATACATGCCAGAAGAAGGCACCAGATATCATTATGGATGGTTGTGAGCCACCATGTGGATGCTGGGAATTAAACTCAGGACCTCTAGAAGAGCAGCCAGAGCTCTTAATCTCTGAGTCGTGTTTCCAGTCTCCAGGCTGGTAGTTTTGAGCATACAGGTACAAAATCATACAACCTAGACAATGGTGAGGCAGAATTCTTCACAACTGTTGTCTCCATTTTTGAGATGTGTGAACTCATCCTTCACAGTACCTTGAATAGGAGATTTATATCTTCTGAAATTTGAAATTGACAGAATAATAGGATATATCAAAGAAGAGAAAAGTCTCCTTCACATACTTAATGGTCCCAACAGCTATAGTCCAGCGTTGAGCCTCTGTCAGAGGGTAGCCTTGTCTCCAGAACTGTCTGTGGGCTTCAACAGAGAGGCTTCAGGAAGGGAAGAGCAAACAGAGTAGATACCGTTTCAAGGCTTGTCTGGGCTTTTTCAAGTACAGTTCTAGCAGTTCTTACATCAAAAAGGAAAGGAAGAACAATGTGTTAAATTGATAGCATACTTGAAGCTTTCAACTAGAATATAAATCTACTATGTTTATATTCCCATGAGCCAATCCCAAATCAATTTCTGGGATGAGTGCCATTGCTCTGTAAATCACTTATTGGTATTTGAGGCATTTTCATGAGAAATAGCTTCTCCTGTATGTATGTATGCCACAGCGTTTTTTGTTTGTTTTTTCAAAACATGCTTTTTCTGTAGTTTTAGATCCTGTCCTGGAACTAGCTCTTGTAGACCAGGCAAGCCTTAAACTCACAGAGATCCACCTGTCTCTGCCTCCTGGGTGCTAGGACTAAAGGCGTGTACCACCATTGTCCGGCTGCCACAACATCTTAAGGATCCTAGAGAAAATATGATACCCTGAATATTAAGGGAAACTTTAGAACTATGAATCTGGTGTTATAAATTAAAAAAAATCAGCTGGGTAGGTGGACCCCCCACCCACAGTTCCCTTGCTCCTCTACTATGATACCACAACCCCCTACAGTACCACTCCCCTCCCACCCACAGTAGTCTTCCTTAGCTTCTTTCTTGGAGTCTGGTCTTCGCTCATTTGTAAACCTTGATCTGGTACCCAGGGTTTGTCACATGCTATGAAGAGCATTGGGAATGAACATCCCCTGGCCTCCATCTTTGAGAATTTAGTAATGTCAATTTTGTGACCCCTGTATAGAAAATGTATTCCTTTTACATTTGGGATGAAACTTTTTGTGCTGGAATTTTCCCCAACTGGTCTTTTTCATGAAATTAGAGACATGTTCCAGTTTGAAAATTTCTATTCCTGATTATGTTAAACCATTAAATAATTTCTATATTTTATAGTATTTTAGTAACTTTTATATTAATAGATCTTTTGGTAATTAAAATTTTTATTTCAGTGGTGGTGTGTGTATTATGTGTGCACTGCATATGAGTATATGTTACTAATTTAGTGTAAGGTTTGGTATTGTGAGATGGTTCAGTGTGTGATTGAGATTATGGCACAGTCTTGATAACCTGAGTTCAATCACTGGAATCCACATAAAGGTAGAAGAAGAAAACTGACTTTACAGAGTTGTCATCTGACTTCTAGGCAGATACCCATCACCCCATGTGAGTGTGCATGCAGGCACACACACAAGCCTTTGAGCACATACAATTGAGAGTGTCTGTTTCTTTTCAGGGTTGATCTCAAAACAAGAGCCTTAAGTTTACATTAATGTATCTATTGATCCCATGGCTCAGGTTCTTGATGTTTGTTCCTTCCTTTCCCTTCTCTGTGTTTCTTATAGCTGTATATAAACAGTTCTCTCTGTCAGAAGTATTTTGCTTTCACTATAATGTAGTTTATTCAGGTGATTTTCTTTATATTTTTGAGGATTTATGCTATCTAAATTAAAATTAAGTTCCTTAGGGTTATTTTTGCGTCTTCACAGTTTTTGCCAAGTTTACTAGTGATCAAGTTATTTTAAATATATTTTAATATTACATCAATATTTTATTTTATTTTATTTGCAATAAGCAAGGTTTAATCAGCATAATACAAACATGTTTGGAACTCATCTCCATCCCTGTCACAACAAGGTAGAGAGGAGCTGTATCTCCTCTGTGGAGTAACCTTTTAAAGGCATAACTACAAAGTAAATCTTTGAAGCTGCTTTGGCACGGGTACAAGGACTTTTGCTCCCTCCCTTTCTGTTAAGTCAGCTTTCTCCTCATTCTTAGAGCAAGGCCACTGTTCTTGAGTTAGGCCATTTTTATCAGCCTGTACCATGTGGCTGGCTGGGCTGAGCTAAGTGACATTGTGCTCAGGATCTCCCTAGTGGGAGAGGGGAAGGACACTATCTTCCTGGGAAAACATTCTGCTAAAAAATTGCTTCTAGCCCCTTTGAGAAAAAGGGGTGAGGGTCTCACAATGGTAGAGGTACTGGCTGGAGTCATGTTTATTGCCACAACTCTACGGCGTTTCAAGGTCCTTGCCAGCAAGTAAGCTGCAACAGTGTGTCCACAACAACACTCAAATGCTTTCTCTGTATCCGGACCTCCTGCCTCAAAGAGTCAGAGTTTGCTCTGGCAGGGCAGCTCAGAAAGCTGGCATTTTAAAACAGTGAAGCTTTTTTTTTCCTGCTACAGCTGAAAACCAAAAAGCATGAGTTCAGCTTTTCATCAAC
>LOEQ01002564.1:120344-132168 GCA_001685075.1 Bramus lutescens
ATTAATTATTTCTCTCAGTGTCTGTGCTGCTGGGGTTATATTTAGGAAGTGGTCCCTGTGCCAATGCGTTCAATTGTATTTCCCACTTTTTCTTCTATAAGGTTCAGTGTGGCTGACTTTATGTTGATATTTTTAATGGCATTGAACTACGAGTGACTAAGGTCTTAGAAAAGAAGGCATAAGAAACTCTGTGCTGTAACCCACATGCCAATGTCAGAAAAAAGTGTTGCTCATAGGGAATTTGCTACCTCAGAATGAGTATGCTGGTAGCAAAGATAGGTAAAAGTTTTCTCTTTTAATGTCTCCGTATAGTTTTATTAAAGTCAAGGCAAAGGCTAGTATCATTAAGTTAATCATTGGATACAAGATCTTTTAAGTAATGAGACTTAAATGTTCTTTCTCATCAAAGAATTAATCTCGAGCCATGTCCACTGAGCAGCATTCGGGCTCTCCTGCTCGGCAGCCAACTATTGTCTTAGTGCATTGTATTCACAAGTTCATAAAACAAGGCCGTCTTAAATACAACTTTCACTTTAAAAGAGGTCAGGAAGGCTGTTGACATTCAGTTGGCCTAGGCAAGATTCAGACCAACCAAGACCTATGACACAGAGAAAGACTATGTCAGCTGAGGATTCTTGAAGGTTCTAAAGCACAGTCCCTTTTATCCAGTACAGTTTCAGTCCTGCTCCAAGAGTTTTGTATAACCATTACAGGCATCAGGAATAAGAGAATTTAGTAATGATGCACCTAAAAGTTCTGATGAGTTTCAGTACAGTGGAATCCTTTATGAAATGTGGTGTCATGATGGTCAGGAACCCCTAGCGTTCCTCCACTGTAAAGAACGGAAAGAACTGGATGAGTGTTCTACACTTACGCTTCCCCATTTTCATCACTTGGTGTGTGATTCAGTCAAGTATACTAAATTGTTGTTTCTTAGATGACTCCATATATTCTTTGATCACTGTGGTTTCACATGTTGAAAATCCATCTTTTAAAGGATAGGTGATCATATATTCTTGAATTTAAAATGTTCATTCTTGGGGATGGACAGATGATTCAGCAGTTAAGAGCACTTGTGTTTACTGCTCTTGCGCAGAATCTGGATTCAGTTCCTAATATCCACACAGTTACTCACAACCACGACAACTCCCATAGCAAAGGATTACACACACTTTTCTGGCCTCCCTGGACTCCTGAATGCATGTACTATACATAAACTCGTACAAAGAAATATATACATAAATAAAACAAATAAGAATAAATTTCACCTTTATATACAATGTTTACTATTTTTCCTGTTCTCTCATAACGCAATGTTTTGATCTTTGAATATTGGTAGCTCTTAACATAATAGTTTTTCTTTCTAAGTCTTTAAGATTGCCTATTATGTAGTCAATAAATGTTTCTAGACAGAAATGAAGTCATTTAAGTTACATTGAGCTAGAATTCACCATTATGTCTTTGTTATTAGGTCACCATTAAAATTGAAGTCTTTCTTTGAACTATTATGGAACCAAAGCCCAAGTTGTTAAAATGGAATATAGAACATTTTCTCACATGGCTCCTAAAACAAATTATTTCATTCATTAATGTAGCAAGCCAGGAATGATGCTGGGAGTGCTAGCACTATGTTAGTTGAGTAAGAAATGATCTGTTCCCTCCAGGAGCTCAGAATCTATAAAAGGAAATAGCTATTTAAGTAAGCTATTAAAATAAAAGATGGCATGGAGAATGTGGATTATGTCAAAGGGCACAAGACCAGTTATGTTGGAGGTGGGGGCCAGAAAAGATTTCATAAGTGTTTTGAAAGGTGAGTACTGTCTAGTTTGAGAAAGGTGGGAGATCAATGATGATCTCAAATTTCTATTTATACTTTTAATTAAGGAGCTGGCATGCCTGTAATCACTCTAGGAATGTATTTGAATAGGATTATATATATGTAATATGTGTGTGTGTGCATATGCACACATATGTGATAAGCACAAACAAGGAGGAATCTTGAATAGTGAGAAGAAATAAAACCAGTGAACATAGAGACTGTGGAGACTAAGACTCCATCCCAGGTGAAGCTTCTGCATACATGTAAGGTCTAGAAAGAGGCTTAGGAACTAGAATCTATAAGGACACTGTCATGGGAATGGCTTTGACATTCAAGAAATAAACCTAATAGTGTCTTCAGAAGATTATAAAGATCTAAAACAGAACTGAGAAAGGAGGCCTGAACTCTTATATCTATTTCTCCCTAAATGTGCTCTAGGTTAATGGCAATAATGACTGGACAGCTACTGATGATGCAAGATGTCATTGTCTAGCAGAATGGCATTCTGGCGCAGGACATGGGAAATGGAAATGGGTGCCAGGGGATCATGATTCTATCTCTGAGCACTTGTGGGGCTGTGAATCCAAGAAAAAATGTATTTGAGGAAACTGGATAGTTCAAAATGCTATAAATGAGGCATCACTTCTACCCCAAGTCTCTGGAAACCTGGATATACTCAGGCTGCTAGAAGAAATTTACATGTAACATAGGTGTGACATTGTGATGATGCACATGCCCAGATTTCCCGCAGTAAGAAACCTGAGGCAAGAGAAATGCAAGTTTGGGGCTAGACCAGGCTACAAGAATGAGATCCTCTCTAAACAAAAACATTTATCAGAGATGGCCATTGGCTCTCTTTGATTCTGAAGTGGACACTGTGTAGTTGGTATTCACTCTGCTTATGACCTTGGGCTATCTGGCCCGCTAGAGGGGTGCTTTTTGTCTGCTACATGACCTCTGATCAGGAAGGAAGGAGGATAATTGCTCTCTATTGGGTGGTAAAGACCAAGTCAGGCAGTGTGAAGCAGCTATGTGATCTGTCCCCAGCTTTCCAAGGACTCTGCAAATGTATTTACCAGAGCCTGTATTTGTGAGTGTAGTTCCTGGCTTTTATACCTTAATAAATACTTGATACCCCTTAAACAGAAGCATGTGGATTTCTCTCAATAACACCATGCCTAGAAATTCTATACTCCCTGTGCATCAGATGTAAAATGAGAGGGGCCTAGCATGGCTCTCTGTAAGCTTTAGCCATAACAGGAGCTTAAGTAGGAGAGTCATAAGAAGCTAAGTTATTAACTGTGTGGCTTGAGCAAATTGTGTCAACTCTGAGTCTAAATTATTATGAAGAATATGCCTGTCTAAAACCTGACATTATAGGTATGGAATATGTCTTTGATACATAATAACTATTCAATTAATAATTATACTATTGCAATTACTTTCATTTTTAGCTTTGCATTATTTAAATAGCCTTTGTCATTTAATTCAGCCAACTCCAGAGTTATAACCCATAAGACAGTTTAAAACCTCAAAAACACGTTGTCTTTTTATTGTGTACTCAAGCAAATTATGTTTTGAAGAAGTATATCTTATCAATATTTTAACAACTTTGGTTTCAATATAGTACTTTCAGTTTAATATACATTATAAATATTTGATATAGGGTATTTTAGTTGATATTCTTACTGAAAACATCATTTTGAAATTTATTTAACATAAAAATATACAATTTGTAATACTGATGTTCAAATCAGGTTAATCATTGAATTGCCTCAAACATCTATCATTTCTTTAAGGTGCAAACTTCTACCCTTTCAATCTGTCCAGTGTATCTGTTTCCACCCTTTTGGTTATAATCTTCATTGTCAAGTTGACAATACTTAGAATCACCATGAAAGCAAACCTATGTATAATATTATCTCTAGAAATGCGTTAGTTCAGTTGTATGGGATCATCCCATGGTCTTGGGTCCTGGGTTGAATATGATGGAAAAAGTGAGTTGAGAGCTGAGCAGTGGGATTCATCTTTCTGACTTCTGGCTATGGCTGCAATGTGACTATCTGCCTTAAATGTTTGCTTCTGTACTTCCTCTGTCAAAATGGAGTGTGCATTCCCTTAAATTGTAAACCAAATGAACCCTTTCTGTCCATATATTGCCTTTGTCAGGTGTTTTGTCACTGCAATGAGAAGAGTAGCTGATATAACGGACTGTATACTAGTTCATTTGAACTTGCCCTGTCAACAGTGACACATCTACCTCCTCATTAGCACCTGGCAACCAAAATTCTACCATCGACTATGATGACACGAATGGTTTTATAGTCGTTATGAATAAGATCATTCAGTCTTTGAATTCCTGTGGCTGGATTATTTCACATAGTCATCCCCTCTCACATCACTGTTGCTCCAAATGACAGAATGTCGTTTATTTTTATGACTAAATGCTATTCCACTGTATATATGATATGCTTTCTTTACCCATTGATCAAATGATGGACTTGTAAGTTCTTTCCATTTTTTTGATGATTATAAACAGTACTGCAGTAAATGCTGAGTGCAGATGTCTCTTTGATATCCTGATTCATATTCTTTGGATATATACCCAGCAGTGAGATTTGCTGGATCATATGGCAATTCTATTTTTAGTTTCTGAGGAACTTCCATACTGTTTGCTGTAATAGCTGTGCTAATTTACATTCCTACCAGCAGTGTGTAAGAGTTCCTTATTACTTACCCTCAACAATTGTCATCAGTAGCCTTTGAGAACAGCTATACACTTCAGGGTTTTAGACCATGTTTCTCTGAAAATCAGTTACGCTGAACACTTTTTTATATAACTCTTGGACATTTGCACATCTTCTTTTGATAAATATTCATTTTGATTTATTAGACTTTTTTCATTAGTTTGTAGATGGGCTTTTGTTTGTTATTGAATCTTGGGAGTTTCTTATATTTCTACTATTAGTCCCTTGCCTGACATACATTTGTAGGTATTTTCTGCTGTTCTGTTGGTTGTTTACTTTGGTTTTCAGATACTTTGGGCTTTCCTGTAACCCTTTTGTTTATTTATGACTTTGTTTCCTTTCCTTTCAGAGACTTGTTCAAAAGAATTTAATCCATTCAAAAGTTTTGAATTATTTTCTTGGTGTTTTGCTTTTTTAAATATGAGATTCACAGTTTCAGGTTTAGGCCCTCAGTTCATTTTGAGTTTATTCTTATAACTGATGAGAAACATGTAGAGCTTTATTCTTCCTTATATAGATATACGATTGTTCTAGCATCACTAATTGAAAAGCTCATCCTTTCTCCAGTGTGTGTTAATATCACCTGTGTTAAAAATCAGTTGACTGTGCTTTTGGCGTCATGTTAAAGATGATACTCTTTTAGACCACTAACGAGAATCAAGTATAGGGATTGATAAAAACATTCCTATACTGAGATGTGACTTTAAAATCAGGTGAAAAGAAACATACAAAGTAATCTAGATTTAGTTTCATCTATAAACCTACTTAAGTCTATAAACTTGTCATTAATAATTAGAAATTATAATGTCAATCCTAAGATTACACTAGTATCCTATTAGCTGTTAGAGGTTAGTTCACATTTTCTATTTCTTAAAAATTGAGTTTTGGCAAAGTGTGTATGTTTAGGTGTTTGTATATTTCTTCTGATTTGTCAAGTCTTTGATTCATAATAACTTCTAAGGACCTTCCATGTCTCTGTGGCTTTGGTTCCCATTGGTAATTTTCCAGCTCTATTTTTATTTAGGAGACCCATCTTTCTCTTTCCCTTATTCTAGCTAATGCCTCATTTATTTGTCTGTATAAGAACCAGCTTCTAAGTCTGGTGTGGTACACACCTGTAATCCTGAACATGAAAGTTCAAGAACAGCTTCAGCTACATCAGGAAGCCCTGTCTAAAAACCTGGAAAAGAAAAAGAAAAAGAACCAGTCTCTTTGTTCTAGTGAGACACAACTCCAGTGCATTCACAGACTTTATTATTTTCCTGGTTTGGAATTTCATTTGTTCTTGTTTTTATAATTCCTAAAAATTCATTGGTAGTTTCTTTTTATTTAAGAAACTCTATAGAGCGTGTGTGTATGTGTGTGTGTGTGTGTGTGTTTGTTGTATGTAAATGTGCATACATGCATGAAGATTAGAGATTGACAATAGATGTCTTCCTTAACTGCCTTTCCAACAGGTTTTTTGAGACAGGATCTCCCAGTGAATCAGGAGCTCAATTTAGGGTAGGATAACTAGATAGGGAACTCCAGAGATCCACCAACTGCCTTCCTAGTACTGGAATTACAGTCATGTTTGGCTGCACCCTGCTTTTTATATAAGTCCTGGAGGCCCAAGTTGAAGTCTTAATGCTTTTTGCAACAAATGCTTCGCCATAGACTCCGTGCGCTTGGAATATCTTGCTGTAGTCAGACACAGGGCGACCTTGGTGTCCATGGGTGTCCTTAGAGGTGATGTACTTTTTTCTAAGCAACATAGATTTAAATCATGCTTTTTAGTTCATTCATCATCTTGTGTTCTTTCATTTAAATTTCAATCCACTTACATGCAAGGTAGTTACTGATAAGTAACTACTATTATACTATCCCACATACATAATATAATAATATAAGCATATACGATCGCATGTACATACATGTATAATGCATATACATCACAATTTCTTCATTAATTCTTTGGGAATTTCACATCATGCAGTCCAGTTCTACTCATTTCCCAGTTCCCTCAGTTCCCGACTTCACCCTTACATCACCCACCCCCACAAAATAAAATTAAAACCAAACCAAACCAGACAAAGAATGAAAAAAAAACCCTCCTCACTCCTCTGTTTCTTCTGCCTTTCCAATACCTTTTCATTTGTCTTAGTGCCATTGGGAGCCATGGGATATCATGCAATATACCTTTTGTTCAATCAGCTTTATTTGCAAACGTTCATTCTAATGAGTCATTGGTCTGGTTCAAGGTCTCTGGATTTGGGTACACCGCCATAACTGAACCCTCACCAAAAAGCTGTGGAATAATCCTTTTGTACACTGTAAAGATTTCTCACTCAAATTGGTTTAATAGAATACTGATTGGCCAGCAGCTAGACAGGAAGTGTAAGTGGGACTATCAAATTGAGGATGATGGGATGAAGTAGGACAAAGTCCTATGAGTCACTAGCAGATGTAGAGAGAACAAGATGAGCATACTGTGCTGAGAAAAGGTACCATTTCACATGGAAAAGCATAGGTAAAAATATGGGTTAATTTAAATGTAAGAGTTAACTAGTAAAAAGCCTAAGCTACGGGGCTGGAGAGATGGCTCAGCAGTTAAGAGCACTGCCTGCTCTTCCAAAGGTCCTGAGTTCAATTCCCAGCAACCGCATGGTGGCTCACAACCATCTGTCATGAGATCTGGTGCTCTCTTCTGGCCTGCAGGCATACATTCTGATCAGAATACTGAGAATACTGTATACATAATAAATAAATAGAATACTGTATACATAATAAATAAATAAATAAATAAATGTTTAAAAAAGAAGCCTGAGCTATTGGCCAAGCATTTATAATTTATATTAAGTCTCTGAGTCTGTTATTTGGGAAGTAGCTGTTGGTTATGTGGGAGCACGTGGTCAGGGCAGGAAAACATGACCTACATGTGGTACCCACCATCTGCCATAGATCCGCATAAGACCTTAAAAAGCTTTTAAATAAAGGTTCTAGAAACACAAAAACAGAGTCAGACACAGCTCCTTAGTCTCACAGTCTCACACCAGCTGCAATGCAGAGATGTATCTCCTGACAGCTGCCTGTAAGATGGAGCCAGCCACCAACTGCCATGAGCTAAGTAGTGTGGCAGGTTCCCACAGTCTCTCACATTGGCTGCAGTACAGTCTTCTCCCATCCATCGCTGCCAGCTTGAGAGCTCCACCAGCATGCTGCATGGTGGCTTTGAGGTTTTGGCTCATGCAGACAGAAAAATGATAAAGACACACAGTAAAGACAGATTCAGACAGATAAAAAAAATTAAACAGGTTATCATGTGTTTATGAATACACATAAGCTTGGAGATAAAAGGAGTAGAGTCATAACGACATTATAATATACATAAAGACGAGAAATACATGGAGAGTCTGAATCCTGCATGTTTTCTTTTGTCTATTAAGAAACACTGGATTATGAAAACTACTAGGTTCAACCAACCTATGTATTTTAAAAAAATATCATAACTTGAATTTTTAAGTCAAAATATGTGTTACTTTGGGGGAGAAGTTATGCCTTTATTTCCATAGAAGATGAGAGACTGAGGATTCATACTGGGTTAAAGAAAATCAGGTTTATTGAGGAAGATCCCCCTAAAATCCTGACTGCAGACAAAAAGAAATAAATCTAGAAGGACTACAAGACTTGTGATGTGTATTTTACTTGCTCAGAAACATAAAACAAAAATTTTCTTCGACTGACTTATGTGAAATGGACAATCTATTCTTATATTAATATAGATATGTATGCTACCTTTAAAAATTTATGTATTTTCAGAACAAGGCACCAGACACCAATAAGAATGGATGGCCCAGATGATTGAGCATCTATAATGGGTTCAAGACTGCTGATTAAGATGATCCAGCCTCACAGAATACTACAGCCAAGACGTAACCATTTTCCTAAATTTTCTCAGAGTCCAAACATAACAACACCCACAAACAACAGGAAAAAGTCTAGAGAAATATACCCATATTCTCAAAAGACAGATTTTAGATATTTATTATCATTTAAGGGTGGGTTGGTTACAAGTTGTTATTGATAATGGTCAGGAAAAATCTGAAAAAGGAGATTAAATTCAACATTCTCTTCCTGAAGAGAAAAATGGGGGATATAGAAATTATAGGATAAAAGCATAGATTATTGAATCTACTTTTGACCAAAAAAGCAGATAGTAGTCTTAAATATTTTACATTGATATTATAGATTTTTGTATATTGATACAAATCTAAAATTAATTTTGTTATACTGTTTGTATGTTTCTACTCTTGTTTGGGGTATTGTGCTTATGCAACTCATTTGAAATTTTAATGTATAATTTAAAATGCAGATTAATAGTCATCTATAATAACCAAACTTATTGTCATGTTAGATACATTTCAAGGTCATAAACAGATATATTTAGATAACTAGTCTCCAAACACTTCAAAGACCTACAGAATATGGTATTTAATGTATTTAATAGCCAAAGGCTTTTCATGATAGTGAAGCATGTCTGCTCTTGGCAACATCAATCTACTTCAGAGAATATGATAGGCATTGAAACATTCCATTTGGAGTTTTCTTTCTATGTGGAAGAAATCTACCCATGTGGGCAAAAAGAATACCCTTTCCTTAATTGTTGAGAAATATTGTTCAAACTGGTCCATCAGGATGCAAAAGAAAACAACTGTTAAACTTTGCCAAGTCAAGGTAGGACAGTCCTTCAGAATTCTCTGCTTCACAGGAGTCTTCCAGAGATGGTAGGCCTGCAGGCTAGAGTTGGAAGTCCCACAATTTCAGAAGAACTTTGTGTGACTATTCAGACAGCCTGATGTTTCTGTCATTAGGTAACATTTAATCCTTCTGGGATCTTTGTTGGAGTTAAGGACTAAATAGTTAAACTTACAGTTTTTCTTAGTTGTGATAGAAAACAAATTAGCCATAAAACTTTAGACTAATCAAGATAAGATAGATAATAAAATATTTCCCTAATTTTATTAGATACAAATAGACTAGAAATTGTAATTGTAATCCTAACTTGCTAACTATTTTGTTGTATATAATTTTAATATGTTAAAGCTAAAACCTTTTAAAATTAAACAAAAAAGGGGAAATGCTGTGGAATAATCATTCTGTACACTGTAAAATTTTGTTAGTCTAACTGATTTAATAAAATGCTGATTGGCTGGTAGCCAGGCAAGAAGTATAAGCAGAGCTATCAAACAGAAGATGCTGGGATCAAGAAGGACAAAGTCAGAGGAGTTGCCAGCAGTTGCAGAAAGAATAAGATTGGCATGCTGTACTGGAAAACGATACTGAGCTACATGGCAAAGCATAGATAAGAAATAAGGTTAATTTAAATAAAAGAGTTAGCTAGTAATAAGCCTGAGCTATTGTCTGAGCATTTATAATTCATATTAAGTCAATTATTTGGGAAACAGCTGCTGGCTATGTGGGAGCAGGCTGTTGGGGCAGGAAAACTCTGATTATACCAAAACTGCTCTTACATGTCCCCATTCTGTTCTCCATGCTGGGATCTGTCTGGCTTGGGATTGCACAGATTGTGGACAAGGTGTCACAACCACTGTGTGTTCATATGCACAGATGCTCTGCTGTGTCTAAGAGGCACTGTTTTGCTGTAGTCATTCATGACCTCCAGCTTTTATACTCCTTCTGCCTCCTCTCTGCAATGATCCCTGAATCTTTTAAAGAGGCAGTGCAGTACAGCATATATGTTTACAGAGCTAAACACTCTGAAGTCTCTCATTCTCTATACCTTGGCCAGTTGAGGATCTCTGTTGATCATCATCTACTGCAAACAGAAGTTTGTCTCATGAAAGTTAGTTCCCTAATCTATGAGTATAATGAACTGTCATTAGGATTCATTTTAATATTATGTGCTTTTAGCAGATTCTGTGGTAGGGTCTATAGTCTGTCTAGATATAAGTTCTTGCTTATAAATTTTTATTAATCTATCATTTACAGATTTAGTTCTTGTTATAATGAGACTGCAAAAACATTTTGATTATAACAGCTATTTTTAAATGATAGTATTTTAGCATGATCATAAAGACAAGAACAGAAACAAACAGAAGTGTAGGAAGAAATTTAGTAAGAAATTCAACACTCATACTTCATCCCACTCTGCATTTTGAGGTTTTGAAATTACATGTTCTATCTTTCTATACTGCCTATATATAACATACTGTTTTATTTATTAATAAGTAAATGAGTGGATTTATACACTCTGGTTATAGCAAAGTATGCTCAATTTGTCTGAGTACTACTCTTTGTTAGTGAGTTGCCTTCACATCTTCTCTTCTTACTCATTAATGACTCTTTTTTGTTTGAAGAACTTTATTAGGCAGTCTCATATTTTTGAACCCCAGTAATTTTCTCTTTTAATACATTATAAAATTAAGATAACTTTCTTTGTTTTTTTCTTTATTTCTTTTTTTCTACTAACTTGTACTTTCAGATTGCAGATTCAGCACCTTCATAGTCACTGGTTTTTCTGTTTGATCTTTCTTGCCACTAAAGCTTTCTTCTGATATGTCACTGTCACTGTATTTTTAAATCAAGAATTTACTTTTTTTTTACTGATGTCTATCTCATTGTTTAAATTTTCCTTTTTTTCTTTCTTTTTTATTTTTATTTTTTATTTTTCCATTCAATTATTTACAGTTCCTTCCCTCTTCCCAATCGGGAGGACGAGGGGGTGTGAGGGAGGAGGGAGAGGGTGGGACGAACAGAGAGGGCAGGGAATCCTGCCGTGTGGGAAGTCCAAGGCCCTCCCCACTACATCCAGGCCTAGGGAGCTATGCATCCATATAGACTAGGGTCCCAAAAAGCCAGAATATGCCATAAAAGCAAGTCCCAGTGCCTTTATCAATGGCTTCTCCGTCAGTCCCTATTGTCAGCCACAATCAGAGAGTCCGGTTTGATCACATGCTTATTCATACCCGGTCCAGCTGGAATTCGTGAGCTCCCATTAGAACAGGTACACTGCCTCAGTTGGTGGACGAACCCCTCGCAGTCCTGACTTCCTTGCTCGTCTTCTCCCTCCTTCTGCCTTTCAACTGGACCTTGGGAGCTCAGTCCTTTCCTATGAATAGGGTCTCTGTCTCTATCTCCATCCGATGCCGGATGAAGATTATATGGTTATATTAGAGATAATCATCAGCGTGATATTGGGGCAAGGACCGTTCAGGTACCCTCTCCTCTGCTGTCCAAGGACCTAGCTGGGGACATCCCC
>LOEQ01002564.1:132665-144726 GCA_001685075.1 Bramus lutescens
TGTTTTGATTTGCATTTCCCTGATCACTAATGAAGTTGAACATGACCTTAAGTGACTCTTGGCCATTTGCACTTCTTCTGTTGAGAATTCTGTTTCTTACAATATTGAAAACGTTCTCTTGGTTTTCTTAAGATCATTGAATTTTCTTTAAAAGGGCTAATTTCAATTTTATCAGAGTTCTTGTGTACTGAACATTACCTGGCCTATTTCCGATATCTTTCTAGGTGGAGTTGCTGTTTCCTATAAGCTACTGGCACATGGAATCATTGGGCATCAGGGGATTCAATATGAATCCCAGGGTTTTGAACTGTTTTCTCTTTGTCCTAGAAATTCTCATCAGGCTGCTAACTTAGAGCTCGTAGTCACTTCTACTACTTAGTGCTGAAAGACACCCAAGTGCAGACTTTCCAGGAGATATTTGTGTGTTATTGTTACTGTTTCAGTGGTAGAAGGCCATTCAAGCTTAGATTTGTCCTAAATATGCAATTTGTGTGTTATTCATAAGAAATGGGGAGAGAACAAAATGTAGATGTCCACGCAAGTCTTTTTCTGGGGCCAGAACAGGCTGAGGTGACTTGTTCACACTTATACATGGGTACCAAGGCATACAGATGGGCTCAAGAAACTCAGTGTTGATAGACCAGTCCCAGGATTCTATGTCAGACCCACAGCTACTGAGATGCCAAGTTGCTGTCCTACCTTGGAACCCATAGACAAGTCAAGAGAAACCCAATCTTTAGTTAGTTTAAAAAAAAAAAAGCCTTCACTTGTAGAAGTTACTTATTGCTGATGTGGTCTCATGGCCCAAGGCTACTCTAGCCAGTTAGAGGTGATTCAGTCTGAAATATCTGATTGACTAGGGTCATTTCAGAGTCTTTATACCTACACAGGTGTGGGATTTGTATTCTTAAGATATTCCTAGTATTAGGCTTCATTATTCAAGTTCTAGATCAAAGAAAGTCTCAAGGTTATAGTCATGTTTTACTTCTCAGTGAATGGACCATTGTATCCTGCTATGCTGATTAAAGTTGAAGTGGTGTTGGTAAAGCTAAACTTTTGTCTATACAAGTTGACAGTAATGTAGTTTTCACCTGAGTTTCACAGTCATGAAGATCTACACAGTCTCAGGAGGGTCCATGTCTGTAGATGTCAATGATATTGGCTGAAATGGGAGTATATTCCAATTGGTTAAGGTTTCTGTTCAATGTGGAGGCATTTCTGCTGCTCCATCTTCAAATACTCTACTGGTGATAATTGAGCTATAAGCAGTAAAATAGACCTAAAGTTCAAGGCCAATGCTGCTAGGCTTTACATAATCTCATAGCCACAGGGGCCTTCGCAGCTTCAGATAGATGGGTATGAGTCCCAGACCCTCTCCAAGGTTAGAAACAAGGCAAATTGAAACTCAAGGCAGCCCTATTTCTCCCTGAGGTCAAGATGGTCCAAATGATGCTTCTGTAACCATTCCCCATGTACAGGTATTACTTGGATGTTAGTTTCCCTGAGGTGCCAATTTCAAGGCAGCAGGCCTGACATGAGCTCTGAGTTTCTCTCCACAATGGCTCCTGCTCTGCTGACATTGAAGGGTAAGAGGCAGCCACTTCTCTACCTTAAAGCTGTTCCAAACTGTGGGTATTGGAATGGAGGAGTTGTGGGTTTTGTCCTATAGTGGGCTGTCCTATAGTTGTGAGTTTTGTGTCTTGATTTATTTTCATTTCTCTTCAAGTGGATGATGACTTTCCCAACACTGGGCTGCATGGAGTCAGGGAAGAAATGCCTATTTTCCCCCTCTGTGTTTACTTTTTTCAAGGCATCTTTTCATTGCAGTATTAGAAATAGGCACTCTGGACTCATCACCAGTCTTCCTTGGCTCTGGTGAAAGTAGTTTTGTGCACGGATGTCCAGCTCTGTGTGCCCGTAGGAAGCAACTGTGAGGATCTTAGTTGCCACCATCTTGCTTAGCCGCTCGAAATACACCTTGCTGAGAAATTTTATGTATTTTCAACATCTATCACTCTTTTTATGAAGTTCTTCTTGTAAGGGATCTGAATTTAATTTCGATATTGCTGTGGTAAGCTCCCAGAGGCCACAGACTCCCTGTTACTAATGAATTCTGAAGGCCTCATGTTCAACGCAGAGCACTCCAGCAGAAAAGAATGATGGTTTTCTTTATTTTCGTAATAAAAAGAACCAAGCAAGGTTACCTACTTGCTAGCATCTATATGTAACTACCAATTCAAGATGAAAAGAAAATCCTGAAAATAGAGAAGGCGTATCTTGCTTTAAATACAGATGCACTCAATAAATCACTTATTTCCTTTTTTAAAAAAATCTATGATTCAATATAAGGTAGATATTTTAAACTTCTAATTATATTCACTAAAAAAATTCATGGTAGCCGGTAATGCTGGAAACATTAATCCTTGGTTTTCACCCACTGAGAAAAATAAAATTGGTAGAATGATCATAAAGCTATATGTTTTTCAGGGACCATCAAATTAAATTTCGCATGGAGTTTGAGTCAGAGGAAAGAAATGTAGTTATGATACAAGCAGGAATATTCTCAGAAATTAAGAATAAGTCTTGATGTAAAAACTTTTATAAAAAATACAGACTTCCAAAGTTAAAGTTGAAATCTTAGAGGTTTTAAGGTTATATTTTTTTGCATATCTTCTCCCTTATTCTGTTTCAGAGAGCTTAAAACTTTTTATATTAACTGAATTTTAGAAAATCCTATTTAAAACCTAAAGCACAGGAAAGAACCGAGTTCACAAACATAGCAGTGTTTTGTGTCCATTCCCCCACCCCATATTTTGGAAATGCTGACCTGGTATTGCTGTGTCTGACTGGATTGATTGCTTTTTCCACACAGAGGTCATATTTTATTCAGCAACATTGGTACCACTAAGCTCATTGGTAAGCACTCATTGTTGAGAATAAGCATTCCTTTGAATGAATGTTTTTGTTCTTCAATAATTGATATTCTCTTTATCTTAAATCCAGGTAAATAAACACACTGTTGGGGATGATTTGGGTCCCTCTTATCCGTAGGGATGATTAGAACAAATGTATACTGTTGCCTAGAGTGAAACATCTTTGGGAACATAGAATTGTAATGCTGCCAGCATGACTCTTAACATCTGAAAGACATACCCACAAAAGATATGTCAGACTTTTGTGTTATATAATATACCAAAATACTTATTAAAATGTTTTAAAAAATTATATACAGCCATTTTAGATTGACACAGCAATGCAGGGAGGATAAAATTGTTTCTTGGTTACTCAAAAATATTTTAACAATTTATTTCGAAATAATTTAAACCTCAAAGAGAAACTAAAAATAATATATAATTTTGGTGCAGTCTTCACTCAGCTTTGCTAATGTTAATCTCTTGCATGACATGGTGACCTAAACTGCTCAAATAACATTTGGGTGATGGTGTGGCTTGCTACATAAACATTTAATTCAGATTGAAATTTCAAAGAAATTATTCCAAGAGTTCTGCATTAAGGGTGCCCTGATATTAGAAGTCCTCTAAGTACTTTCTGAGGACTGGAGTTGCAGATGCCTGGTTCATTATTTTTGAAAATTTGGATTCTTGTTCCTTCGCTCAGTCCAGGGTCTTGTTCAGATTTTCCTAATACATGGTGGGGATGTCTTCTTGAGTCTCCTCCTCATTGGAAGTACTCTGAAGAGTACTGATCTACTTGGGTAGAATAATCTTCAGTTTGTGGTCACATGAGGCATTCTCATATTTATCCTAAGGTAGTTCCTTTTATGACATGGATACTTCAGAAAGTGATGTGCGTTTTTTCACTTGAATTATTAGGAATTATTTATGGTTACTGTAAAGTAGCATTGCTATGTTTTCACTATAAGTTTACTTTTCTCTTTACAAAATTATAGTAAATTTTGAGTTTTAAAGGTGCTTCAAATACAATGTTTCATCTAAAATATTTGACTTTTAATTTTAAGATTCACTGATGGAATGGGATGACAGGAATTATTGTCATGTAATAGTGACATTTCTGTGTTATGTGTTTTCCCATGCTTACCCATCTTATTCATCTGGTTACTTAAATGAAAATGGGTTCATGGATATTCACCTAGTGGGTAAGGATACAATATTGCTATTGATTACTTTGCTACCACTTTGACCCAGCTTTGACCATGAAGAACTGTTGTTTCACACAAACTTGTACCATTTCAATATACTGCATCTTACACGAACATTTTCATATTTGGAATATAACAAGACTTTCTAAACTTAAGTTTCAAAATTCTTTATGTGTGTGGTATACATGCAAGTGTATGTGTGTTTCCATGTGTGTGGACACATGTGTGTGCACTTGGGTGTTTAGAGGCCTGAGGCTAACATCAAATGTGTTCCTCTGTCTCTCCCCTCCTCATATGTTGAGAGCAGGGTCTCTCACCATGCCAGAATATGCAATTTTAGCTCTTCTGTTAACAACTTGCTCTGGGGATTCTTTGTCTTGCCTTGTCTCCAGTGAAGTGAGGTTGTAGCGGCCTACAACCCCCCACTCCCAGCATTTCATGTCGGTACTGAGGATCATACCTCCTGTCTTCACATTTGAGTGGCAGACACTTTATCTGCTGAAGCACCTAACCAGCCCCTAGACTCATTTTAATGTTCTCTGTTCCGCATTTCAGGAGATCACTTCACAAAGAAAACATGGTCTATTCTATTGAAATATAGGTTTCAGGAAGTAAGGTCTAGGTTCCAAGTATGTGCATTGTTACTGCCATATGACTGCTCCGTGGTCAGAACCAGAAAGATATCTGTGTATAATAACATGAATATATTTGTATTTTTCTATTATTTGTGTATGTATACATTATACATTTGTGTGTTTGTTTATACATAAAAATTTGTGGCTTTTCTTTTGTTTTTGAGACAGGGTCAAGCACAGTCTAGCCTTGAATCTGAGATTTTCCTGCTTCAGACTCTCAAGTGCTAGAATTGTAGGCATGAGTAACCATATCAGATTTATAAGACATTTTTTGAAAGTGAGCTCATATATTTATCTCCAATTCCAAGCTGACCTCTGGTTCAGGCTAGTCTCCCTCTCTCTGTATTATTATTATTATTATTATTATTATTATTATTATTATTATTATTATTTGCAACCCAACAGTAGTTTCCCCTCCCTACTTTTCTCCTAGTTCCTCCCCGCAACCTTCCCTATGCCCCTGCCTCCTCCTCAGTTTCTCTTCAGAAAGGGGCAGGCCTCCCATGGTTATCAACCAAACATGGCATATCAAGATGCAGTAAGACTAGGTACCTCCCCTTGTAGTAAGGTTGAGCAAGGTGGCCCAATATGAGGAACAGTGTCCCAAAGCCATCGAAGGTGTCAGAGACAGTCCAACTCCCACCTTTAGGAGTCATATAAGAAGACCAGGCTACACATGTGTAACAATATGCATGGTGCCTAGGTCAGTCCCATGCAGGCTCCACAGTTGTCTATTCAGTCTCTGTGGACTCCTATGACACCAGGTTAGTTGATGCTGTGGGTTATCTTGTGGTATCCTTGACTCCTCTGGCTTCTACAATCATTTCTCCCCCTCTTCTGTTGGATTTCCCAAGCTCCACCTAATGTTTAGCTATGGCTCTGTGCATCTGTTTCTATCAGTTGCTGGATAAAGCCACGCTGGTGAAAATTGGGCTAGGCACCAATCTATGAACATATCAGAACATCATTAGAAATAATTTCATTGACTTTTTTTTTCCAGTCATGTTTGGTTCTATCCTAGATATCTGGGCAATGCAGCCTTTGGGTCCTGGCCCTCCAGGCAGTGTCAGGGCTCCCTCTTGTTGCATGGGTCTCAAGCTGGACCAAGCATTGATTGGCTACTCACACTATTTCTGTACCACTTTCGCCCCAGCACATCTCATAGGCAGGAAAAACTGTACATCAAAGGTTATGTGACTGAGTTGGTGTCACAATCCCTCGACTGGAGGTCTTGCCTGGTCACAGGAGGTGGCCAGTTCAGGCTCTATATCCCCCATTGCTAGGAGTCTTAGTTAGGGGTTAGGGTCACCCTCAAAGCTTCCTGGGAGTTTTCATTGTACTAGGTTTCCAGTTCATGCCAGAGATACCCTTGATTCCAGTTGTGTTTCCCAGTATTCTCTCCCTCCATTTTCCCCTCACCATATCCCTCATGTTGATATTCTCCCTACCCCCTCTACCCACAATGTCTATTCTATTTTCCCTTCCCAGGGAGTTTCATGCACATCCGCCCTTGATCCCTCTTTGTTACTTAGTTAACATCCACTTACAGGTAAGTGTATTCATACTATGATTGTCTTTCTGAGTCTGGGTTAGCACAGCCAGGATGATTTTTTTTCTAGTTCCATCCATTTACCTTCAAATTTCATGATGTTGCTGTTTTAAACAACTGAGTAATGATTCATTGTATAAATGTACCACATTTTCTTTATCCATTCATCAGTTGATGGACATCTAGGTTGTTTCCATGTTCTAGCTATTACAAATAAAGCTGCTATGAACATAACTGAGCAAGTGTCCTTGGGTGTGATGGAGTGTCCTTTGGGTATATTTCCAAGAGTGGTATATCTGTGTCTTGAGGTATATAAATTCCAGTTTTCTGAGAAAGTGCTATAATGATTTCCTAAGTGGCTGTACAAGTTTGCACTCCCACCAGCAATGGAGGAGTGTTCCCCTTACTCCACATCCCCACCAGTATGGCTGTCACATGTGGTTTTGATCTTAGCCATTCTGACAGGAGTAAGATGGAATCTCAGAGTCATTTTGATTTACATTTCTCTAAGAATGTTGAACATTTCTCTATGTACTTCTTAGCCATCTGAGATTCCTCTATTGAGAATTCTGTTTATAATTGAACCCCATTTTTAAAATAAAAATTATTATTTGTTTTTTGATGTCTAGTTTCTTTATGTATTTTAGAAATTAGACTTCTGTATGATGTAAGTTTCTTTTGAAGATCTTTTCCCATTATGTAGGCTGTCATTTTGTCCTATTGATGGTGTCCTTTGCCTTACAGAAGTCTTTCATATTCATGAGGTCCCATATGTTAATCATTGATCTTAGTGCCTGCGGTATTGGTGTTCTGTTCAAGAAGTCATTTCCTGTTCCAAGGCATTCAAGGCTATTCCTTATTTTCTCTTCTATCAGGTTCAGTGTATCTGGCTTTTTGTTGAGGCCTTTGGCTCATTTGGACTTGAGTTTTGTTAGATATTTATCTATTTGCATTCTTCTACATGCTTATATCTAGTTAGATCAGCACCATTTGTTGAAGATGCTTTCTTTCTTTTTGTATATTTCTGTCTTCTTTGTTCATAGTATATAGCTTTACATCTAGGTCTTAAATTTGATTCCATTAACTCGTCTGTTTCTGTCTGAATATCATAGTGGTTTAAATTATTATAGCTCTGTAGTAGAACTTGAAATCAGGGATGGTGATATCTCAGGATGTTCTTTTATTGTACAGGATTGTTTTTAGCTATCCTGGGTTTTTATTTTTCTGTATGAAGTTAAATATTGTTCTTTCAAGCTCTGTACAAAATTGTACTGGAATTTTGATGGCTCCCCCTCTTCTTATTTGCAAATGTTTATCCAGTCAGAGAGAAGTCTTACTTTCATCAACCATGTTGTATCACGTATTTCATTAACCTTAGCATAAATAAAATGCGGTAGATTGGCTTACACATTCACCTGTGAAAGTAGATGTTATCACTGACTAGAGTGTGGAATGTGTGTACAGTCCTTTTGAGCTTTACTGGTAGAGAACACCTTTCATCTTTACCATCTCAATAATGATCAAAGTGTTGCTTTACAGAATTCTTTTAATTTCCATGAAATTTTATTATTAATTTACAATATGGTTTGCTCTGTTGTGTAGTTATTTTTGAGAGGGTGTTTCTGCAATTCCTGGTTGAATATGAAATTTTTACATATTAATTTTAGTAGTATGCTCAGGAGTACAGATTTGGAGACTACACAAAGTCATACAATGTCTGGGCCTTAGGCTACATCTTGTTTCACTTAGCAAAATAATCTTAAAATTCATACGTCTTGTATAAATCAATATTTTGTTAACTTGGAATGACCAAATTGTATTCTATTGTATGAATACATGAAGAACGTATCCATCTACCTTAGAAGTACATTTTGTTGCTTCTGGGATTTGACAGTTAATAATAAGATATATGTGTGTGTGTGTTTTCCTGTATTTTGTGGAGGAAACATGCAGCATTAGCATTTCTAGACATGCAGTAAATTTGTTTAGCTTTGTAGGAAACTGGGAACGATGTGGTAAGAGGTCTATGTCACTGCACTTTCACCAGCGGTGCAGGAGAGGAACGGCTACCCAGAAGCCCACCAACAGTTAGCAATCTCATCCTCCTCATAATAGACAGAGAAATGGAAATTTGAGATATTGTAAGCAGTATTCAAGGCCACAAAAGACCATATCAGACCTAGAAAGTGAGCTTATGGCTGACACACACCAAATTTAGTGTTCTTCTACTGCATCCTTTCTTTTAAAAAATTTCTCCTTACTTTTTAATTCTCACATGTTGGTCATTTCCCAAAGAATATTTATCTGTATTATCTGAATCAATCCCTGTGAACAATGCTTGAGAAATAGAATGGCTTTGTACATACGTTTTTCCACTCAGGAGCCTGAATTCTGCAGGGCATGGTCACAATTCCTGTGACATACACATTTAGCATTGAACATTTCCCTTTAGGGCACACACTATGAACAAAGCAAATAGTCTCACTTTTTTTTTTGTGCGTGTGACAAATCAAAATGTTTTGATCTCTTTCCTTCTCCAAATAAGTGTCTCTCTTTGGACTTGAAGAATTAGTAGCTCATAAAATGCCCCTCTCCAAATTGTTAACACAAGTGCCCGGGGATGTGGCGCGTCACGGGGAGACACTGTCAGTGGAGGATAACCAGAGAACTGTGTGCACATGCACCCTCGGCTCTGTCTGTAGGCACTTTAGACAAAACTGGAAGGCATCCACATGGCTTGGCCAGCCTCCCCCACCTCTTCTTTAAAATTCCTTTTTCTGGGGTTCTCTGGCCAAAGACTAACAAGCAGTGAAATGGCAAAAGGCAAAGCAGCCGGTAAGGAGTGGAGGAGCAAATGGCTGGGGTAAAACACAAACTGTGATTGGGCTGTGAATAATCAAGGACGGGATGCGAGTTTGTTATGCATATTCCATGGTCATAATTTGATATTTTCAAGAGAAAGGAAAAAAGAATCCCATTTAAAACAAAAAACAAGAGGTTAAAAACAACAACAACAACAAAGCACCTGCCTTTGTAGCTCCACGTATTATCAATGCACCTTTGACAAGGATCCCTGCTCAGGGCTGGTGAGCTACACACAGCACCCTTCAGGAAAATGACTGACACGGTACCACTTTCATGGTGCATGAATTCTTTCATTATGTAGCTGGTTCACATACATCAACATTTTAAATTTTGGACATTCTAAAATACATTTGGCAAACGGCTGAGGAGAAAGCCGTCTGTGAGTTAAAGCAACTAAACCTGGTGGTGTCTGAAGCAGTGCGGGTGCCCATTTGTGCTCTCCGCGTGTGCAAATCTTCGAGCTCCGTGTGACCTTTTCAAACATACTCAAACGGCTTCGAAAAACCATTAATAGGCGGTCAGTAGCGATTGTCTTAATGGTGTGCTCATGTGTGAGGAAGTGCTGTTATGTAGAGCGCCTTCCAAACCCCTGGGAGGATTTGTAAAGACTTTAAGAAAAAAGAAAAGTTAGGCATTTCCAAGTAACGTTAAAAACGCAGCTCACGAAAGGCTTTAACTTCATGACTCAAGTTCTGAAGTATAAAATAAGACCTGAGTAACTGTTCCTTTTCTGCAGACTGACTCCAGGATTTGTGTGTTACTTCCTTGTTACTTTGGCGAGAGGGCAAAGGCAGGTGGAACAGAAACAAAAGCAGCTTCTTCATACGTTAGCAGCAACTGTAGGAGACATGTTTGGCCCGTAACTATCTATGGACAGTTGGAATCCCAGCATCATTGAAAGGGAGAGGGAATCAATAATTATGATTAGTTATCAATTAATCATTCATTTAACCACAATTAATGTATGATTAATATAGCAATGTAGTAAATCTAAAATATACAAAGAACTGTAACAATAGTATGCAAGTTTCCTTCTATATGCTATAGTCTTAGGGCTCAAAAAACCCACATATATGGTTTGTGTTTTTTTCTGTCAGTGGAAACAAGACTTGCACAGGTGAATGCACTAAGTCAAATAGATGTTAAGGGCAAGACTGAGGTTAAAATGTCCTTCCTGTCACCCTTATTGCTCCTATGTAAATGGGATCTCTACCATAACTGCACCATGATGAAACCCAGAGCCTTAAAATGATGTGAACTCAAAGCCCAGAGCAAGAAGCATGGCCTAGGTTTGTTTTTACACACTGAATAATCATTCCTGCTTTTTTACCTCTCTTTTATCCAGAACATTTGTATGAAGAGATTTAAAAAGTAAATTCTATACCATGAACCTTGCTATTTTGTAACTTCTGTAAAAAAACAACAGATATTTTTCTATAGTTTGGACAGAAATGTTTATGCCCCTTAGACCCATGAAATGTAGGTGTTTTTTAAAGCATTTTCAAAAATTAAAGTACAAAGATATTCATTTTAGTACTATTTATAATAGTGTGGAATGCTAAACCAAGTAAATGCTTAGCTGTTAGAATAGTAAATAAATTATAAGACATACATATTTTGATGTCAAATATAATCATTAAAATGTTTCAAAGAATATTTACTGCCAATAAGAAAAAATTAACTATAAATTTCAGATGCTATATAAATATGTTGAATCAGCCAATAAAATACTAAATTCAAAATTATATGAAACAGAATATCCAGTCATATATAATAAAACTTTCTATTCTTTAGTTTTGCTAAAGACCGTGTTTTTGAAGTTCAGCATACATGCACAAATCCTGAGTAGCTCACCTAATTCTTACAATGTAGAGAATTTCGGTGAAGAGAAACACCCACTTTACTGTAGCTCAATCAATATTAACAACACAGAAGCTGCCACATCCACCCCAGTATTGCACCCTGAATCACATATGGCATTTGTATGGCTGTAACATCTAAATGACTTCTGTGATATTCAATGACTGTGTTTGAATTATATATAAATGGGTCATTCACTAGGTATTCTTTTGTTTCTATATAATTTTGTTCATATTATATTTAAGCTATCTATCTTTGATACTGAATCTTGGGATATTTTGAATATTAGGAAAGCTACTTGTCTTTTATTAGTGAATCACTATCTACGAATGTTGAATATTTATTTGCAGGATCCTAACAAGCACGTCAGTGATCCTTCTGCTCCATGCCTTTTTGGTGCACATGTATGTGTTTTGCATGCTGCTAAAAGTGTGTCTGCCAGGTCTCTTGTGCACAGATATCCAGCTTTAGTAGATGTCTCTACCATTGCAAACAGTTGCCTCAATGGTCAACACACCAGAGGGGCAGAATGGAAAGAGTCCTTTTTCATCTTGTCTCACTTTAGCCATGGACACTTCTGATTTTACATGTTTAGAAAATGTGTGATTGTAGTTAATTGAGTTAATTTGTATTTCCTAATGAGTAATGACATTTTTCATACCGAACTCTCTATTTGTGACATCTTTATTCAAATTACTAGCCTATTTTTAGATTGTTTACCTTTTTGGTCAGTGCCACTTAAGAGTTAATTATGTTATCAATGAATAATGACTTTGATGGTTTTTCCTTCAGTATGTATATAAATATTCATTTTCTATTTAAATTTTATGTGAAAATTTTATTTAAAAATTAATTTTATATTTATGTAAAATTCATTTTACTTTATTATGACAACTAAGATTTTTTCTTTTTTATTAAAAATTTCCACCTCCTCCCCTACTCCCACTTCCCTCTCCCTCCCCCCACTCCCCCGCCACATGCCTCTCCAGTCCAAAGAGCAGTCAGGGTTCCCTGCCCTGTGGGAAGTCCAAG
>LOEQ01002564.1:145113-160750 GCA_001685075.1 Bramus lutescens
GGAAATCTTGTCTACTTCCAATATACAGGAGGATAACTATATGTTTTTCTTTGGATTCACCTTCTTATTTAGCTTCTCTAGGATCACGAATTATAGGCTCAATATCTTTTATTTATGGTTAGAATCCACTTATGAGTGAGTACATACCACGCGATGACTACGATTTTCTGATTATTTATTAGTATGAATTTATTTTCTCCTGCTGTATTTTAATACAGCTGAGTTTCCAGGTTTTCCATGAATACTTTTGTTTTATTTGTACTTGGCAAACGTTTTATCAGTGAACTAAAATCCCAGACCAGAAGCAATTATTGGAGATACTATCCTTCATTGTATTTTCTTGACACCCCTTTCAAAAATCAATTGATACAAATACACGTGACTTGTCTCTGGGTATATACTCTTATTATTGTTTTTTCAATTACACTGTAGGGTTTTGATTACTGTGATTTTGTACTGTATTCTGAAATCTGAAAATTTGACATTTCCTGCTTTTTATTAATCACTAGTCTTCCCTTTCCTTTCTTTCTAAAATGGAGGAGTTCCTTTCTGCTCACAGTTTCAGAGTGCACATCATTTATGGAGAGTAAGGCATGGCAGCAGAGTGGTGAGGCAGACTGTCACATTGTTTCCAAAGTCAGGATAGATAGATGGAAGCTGGTGCTCAACTTGTTTTCAACACTTATCCCTCCTAGAACTAAAACATATTTTATGATACATGTTCATTTTTAGATATTTTTGAAATTTTCATACATATATAATACGTTCTGATGACATTCACCTCTCTAAACACTGTACCACCAATTCCCCTTCCTCCCAACAAGTTCTTATCCAACTCCCAAGACCCTTTTCCTTTGTTTTTGTGACTCATTGAGTTTGACAAGGGCCAAGAATATGGGCATGGATGGCTGTGGGCTCTTTGCTGGAGTGGGAGTAACTTACATCTGTCTGAGGTTGTATCAGTGACATCAGTGACACCCATTCCTCCAGCAGCCCTCAAATGAGGGCTAAGGTCCCATGAGCGCTTCCTCCTTCCATGACCATTCAATAATCTTTTGCAAACTTGGGGCAGTTTATAGTCTCATGTAAATTTTTAGAAGTATTTATCTTTGTGTGTGTGTGTGTGTGTGTGTATGTGTGTGAGAGTACAAAACCTCATTTCGATTCTTGTGACAGTATAGGAATCTGAAATATCTCAAACAATTCTGTTGAATTCATGTCCCAGTAAACCTGTCTTAGCTAATTAGGGTTTCTATTGCTGCAAAAAGACACCATGACCGTGGAAACTCTTGTAAAGGAAAAAAAATTAACTGGAATGGCTTGCTTGCAGTTCAGAGTTTTAGCCCATTATCATCATGGTGAGAAGCAAGACAGCATGCAGGCAAGCGTGGTGGTGGAACTGAAAGTCCTACATCTTGAACCAAATGGAACAGGATGTAGACAGTCTCACTGGACATGGCTTGAGCATATCTGAGACCTCTACAGTGTTACACTTCCACCAATAAAACCACACCTACTCCAACCAGTCCACACCTCTTGTTAGTGCCACCCCTTTGGAGGGCTATTTTCTTTCAAACCACATCAAAGCCTATTATAAATTTACAATGCACTTGAACATCTAGTCTATTCTCCATTAACATAATTTACCACCAGTGCATCCCAGAGTCTTAAGGCATGCCTTCCTTGTCACTTAACTGTGGCTCTCAGCCTCTTCCTAGTGTTGTGAGATCATCTGTCAGTTTATGCCCATATTTTAACTGGAGTATTTGTTACTTTGGCTCATTTTAAGAGCTTTTGTGTGTTCTGGACAACAGCACTTTATATGAATTCTCTGTAGGCATATTTCCTCTCAGGTCATGACTTGTTTTTCTTTCTCTCAGTAGTGTCTTTAACAAGCATGACATTTTCATTCTAATGAAAGTTGTTGATCAACTCTTTCATAGTTTATGCTTCTTATTGCAGTACAATTCTACCTAGCTCACGGTATTTCCAGTAGAGCCAAAATACTTCAGAGAGTATTTTAGTTTTGCATTCTATATTTTTGTTCTCCATTTTCATTTAGCTTTTATGAAGTGTTTAACTTCTTTGTACATGGCCATGCTCTCTGTTCCTGGCCTTGTTCCTTTGTCATGCTCAGCTGACTGTCTGTGGGTTCATCCTGAGCACTCTGTTTGCTCTGTTCTGCGTGTGTGGCCTTTCAAGACCTTACTTCCACAGTAGGTGAGGTAATGTTAGTCTTGTATCTGTCTCTAGATTTCAACTTTAAAGCCGGACTCTTTGGCATTTCCATATGTGCCTTAAAATGAGTCTATTAGTGATCATAAAATGGTTTTCTGGAATTTTACTGAGTATTGAAGTGAACTTATACATCAGGCAGGGGAGAGCAATATTGTTATTCATAAAGCTTGGCAATATTGAGTCATGGAATATCTAGCTATTTAACTTCTTTTGTCACAATTCTGTCATTTTTCAGAAAAGAAAAAATTACATGTTCTGTCTCATATGCAGAACTTTTAATAGTTCTATGTTTGTAAATAAGACAGTGTGAGAGTGAACATAAGTATGAAATCAGATAAAAGACATATATAAGTTTTGAGAAAGTGATTGGGAAAGAGGGCAAAGGACATTTGTGATATGAAAATAAAAAGGAGGCTGATTGGGCTGGTAGGGCAGAAAGGATAGGGAGAAGGTAAATGGGGGAGAAGAAAATGAAAGAAAAACAATATAAAACTTTTTTAAGAAGCTGTAGCAAGCCCCAATTGTGTTATGCTAATAAAGTAAAATTTAAAAATGATTTTACTATTTTAATTATAAAAATCTATACAAATTTTGCTACATTTACTCTTTTAGAGTTTAAAGCATTGTAATGGTCCTTATTGAATTTATTGATGATGTAAAAAGGGGTGTGATTGCCTTTTGTAGTGTTGTACAACCCTATTCCTAGAAAAGCATGAACAAATGTCTACTCAATTCAGATAAGGAAATGAGAACAAAATAAGAATACCACTAAAGTACAACTAATGATGAATCAATGAGATTCATTGGGGTTACTTTCAGGAATGCGATAGGTTACTTGTGAGAGCCTAAATGACTCAAAGTCAGCTACATCCCTCAGATATAGCATAGCTTTTGTCATTACCAGAGATGCTCACAAAATAGAAAAATTTGGAGTGCATTGTACAGCTTGTGGGCAGCTTAAGAGCCCAGAGTCTCCCTCCTAGGCAGTTGAGACAGTGTCTGCTCCTTCCTAGCAGTTCAGTTGGTCGCTGCCTCTTTGAGACAGCTGGCCTTTTCTGAGAGTATATCTTTGTAGTCCTTACTGCTTAAATAATCATAGGGAGGAAGGGGCCCAGTGAATCCAATCAATTTCAGGGACTTTCTGAAACCTCTAAGTTGCTTCTTGAGTCTTAATGGGCTTCCCCACAAAACAAAATTTTTATCCCAGGAACTTGCTGCACAAATGGATTAACTCTGTATCTGGCAACACTGTTATAATTGCTTATTAATTGTAAAAGATTTGTTCTGTTGATTCTTGGGGTTTTTAAGAAAGAGGATAATGTGAAAGGCAGATTTCTTTCTAACTTTTCTGTATGTATTCATTTACTTTCCTGATTACATTAGATAGGACTTACAGTAGAAACGTGAAAGTAGGGCTGAGAAGGGACACCCCGGCCTGTTTTAAATCTAGTGTGAAAACTTCAAATATCTCATTGTAACTATGACATTAGTAGTAGATCTTTAGAAAAAAACAAGGATATTATCAAATTGAAGAAGTTTCCCTCTCCTGATAATTTAGTGAGGGTTGTAATAATGAATGAATCTTCTATTCTATCAAATACATTTTTCTGAACATATTCATAAAAGCATGCCATTTTTCTTCTTTAGATGGCTGGTTTGATAGATTCATCAATTGATTTTTCTAATGTTAAACCAGTCTTGCATACTTTCAATAAATCACACTTGTCTGTGCTGTCTTCTTGTATACTGATGTATTTGATTTTGTTGAGGATTTTTATAACTGTGTTCATTAGAGTCTGGCCTGTGGTCTTTTGGACCATCTACTTGGATTTGATATGAGTGTTGTTTCTAGTTCTTAGAAGGACGTATAAAGGGCTTCCTCTGCTACTGCAGTATGAAGGAGATTGGAGAGAACTGATATGAGCTTCTTCTTAAACGTTTGATAGAATTTATCAGTAAAACCTGTGAGACTCGGAGCTCAGTTGGGTGATACTTATACTCACCATGCATCCCCAAGACAGAAAACAACCCATGCTTCATATATTCTTCTCTTAATGCACCGATCATTTTATTTGAATTACTACTTTGATGTTCACGGTGGTTAGGCCTTATGCTTTCTTTCTGTAATGGCTTCATGATGTCCGGGTGTTAAGAGTCAGCTGATTACACCACGTACTTTATCTGAAGGATTGTTAAAAGGCACGTTATTCCTGAGTCTTTTATTTTCTTCTTCATCAGACAATTTCTTTTTTTATTACTTTATAAATAATAACAATTAAAATTCCTACTTCCTCCCCTTTTTCCACTTCCCTTCCACTCCCCCCCACACCCTCGCCACCACCCCCCTCCAGNCCACCCCCCTCCAGCCCTAAGAGAGAGCAAGGCACACTGCCCTATGGAAAGTCCAAGCCCCCCCCCCACATCCAGGCTTAGGAAGGTGTGCATCCAAAAAGAATAGGATCCCCCAAAAAGCCAGTACATGGAGTAGAGACAAATCCCAGTGCCATTATCATTGGCCCCTCAGCCTGCCCCAGTTGTCAGCCACATTCAGAGGGTCCAGTTTGATCCCATGCTCATTCATTCCAGTCCAGCTGGAGTCGGTGAGCTCCCATTAGCTCAGGCACACCAGACAAGATCACCAGGCAAAAGTTGGGCACATGGGGGTGGGGATGAGGGAGTAGAGGGAAGGAGAGAGGGGGAAGGTTGGGGAGAGCTTGGGGGAGTGGGATGGTTGAGATGGAAGAAGGACAGATATGGGAATAAGGAAGGAGATAGCTTAATTGAGGGAGCCATTTTGGGATTGGCAAGCAGCTTGGCTCTAGAGGGATTCCCAGGAGTCCATTGGGATGACCCCAGCTAGGATCCTGTTTAGTGGAGGAGAGGGTGCCTGAAATGGCTTTGTCCCGTAGTCAGACTGACGATTATCTTGAATATCACCATAGAACCTTGGTCCGGGGACGGATGCAGACAGAGACAGAGACCCACATCGGAGCACAGGACTGAGCTCCCAAGGTCCAGTTGAAGAGCGGATTGAGGGAGAATATGAGCAAGGAAGACAGTCCTGAGTCTTTTATTAGCCTTGAGAGTAAAGCTATGACATAAAGATGGCCTTGGGGCAGTGTTCTAAAAGCAGGTTTAATATCCTTAGCAGAACTAAACCTATGAAGGCTCAAGTTTATCGTTATGTCCACTTTGAAGATTTGTTTTAAAGTAATTTTTCATTTCGCCTAAGCTTTATGTTATTTGAAATCTTAAGTGATAATCTTTTAATTTTGTTTTTAAAATCTATACAATTTACAATATTCTTTTTAATGTTTCTAATATTTTTGAATTTCACAGTGCAATTATTTTTACAAGAGGCAAACCTTAGCTTTTGTATGCATTTCCCGTTTCTGTTCATCAACTTACCACAATGCAATGCCTTAAACCAGTACACATTTGTCTTCTAGCAGCTCTAAGGGCAAAATCCAAAATGCTTTGCCTGGGCTGAGATCTCCATGTCTGTGGCATCACACCCTGGGAGTTGTGAGGGGCAATCAATTGCCTCGCCTTTTGCAGTTCCTTGAGTTGTACTTATTGGATGGTGGCCTCTTCCTCTATCTTCATAGCCAAAAACGTAGCTAGCACATTGCATCAGTTGTCACGCTGCCTTCTGTCTCTGTAGGCAAATACTCCTGTTTTCCTCTGACAAGGCACTGTGAGTGCATTTAGGGACCACCAAGATAATCTAGAATATTCTGCATTTTTGAAAACATTTTTTTGTATGCAGCCAGAAATGGGACAGCTGGATCATATGGCAGATGTATTTTTTAGCTCTTGGAGGAACCTCCACGCTGCTCTCCACAATGGCTGCGCTCGTTTCCGTCCTTGCCAGCAGGATGAAGGTTTTCTTTCCTCCTTATCCAAACCAGCATTTGTTGTTTTTTCGTGGTTTTGTTATTAACCACTCTAACTAGGGTGAGATGACCTCTCATTGTGGTTTTGATTTCATTTCCCTGATGGCTAGTGATGCTGAAGAATTTTTTCAGATTCTAGTGGGTTATTTGTAATTCTTATTAGAAATGTTTATCCAGTCATTTTCCCATTTTCAAGTTGGATTATTTTTGCTGGTATTGACAATTTAAGTTCCTTTGCTGTTCTGGATATTACACCCTTGTCTCATGACTAATTTGAAAATCATTTTTTTTTCTCTGTGGGTAGTCTGTTTGCTCTGTTGATTGGTTCCTTTGCTGTACAGACCCTTATTTTGATATATGCCATTTCTCCATTATTTGCCTTTATTTTCTCTGGTTTGTTATTTTTTATGTTTTGTGTTTTATTACTCTTCCCTCTCTTTGAACTCTTTTGGTAGATAATTGAATAACTGATTTTCAGGCTTTCAGTTTTTTTTAGAACATGTATTCATGTAAGGTTTTAATGTCCATTGGAAATATCTGTAGTTGGATTTAATAAGCTTATTATGTAATTTGTTCATTATGGTCTGGTCATATATTTTTAATTTTGGTTACATGATTATATTTCACTTTGGTCATCATTTTAATTATGTTATTTAGTTTCTAAACATTTTGAAATATTTATAGTTATCTGTTTCTGAGCTTAACTTATATCCTTAAGCCAACGCCCAATTTTAGTATTTGAGTAGCCTCCTTCTGGTGTGCCTGTATATCCAGGTGCATTGGGTATATGTATGTGCAGGATGTCAGGCAACTCTGTGCATGGATGTGTGAAGGCCAGAGGCCAACCATAGTAGCAGGGTCAAGAGCTGTCCACCTGGCTCTGCTGAGATAGTGACTTTCACAGATTTCATCAGTTAGACTTGGCTGACTGGTCCATGACCCCAAAGCATCAACACTTTTCTTCCTCTCTGATTAGCTACCTTTTAAAATCAACTTAATAGCCCATTAATTTAATGCTTGAGAATACCATTTTGAATATGTTTCTGTATATATAGGAGAATTATCTTATTTAGTTCAAGTATTTGCTTAGAAAATAAATTTGAAGTTACCTGTATTGACCACAGAATTGTATATTTCATTTTAATCATATTAAGTTTGGGTTTATTGCTGGATACAAATTTAGTATTATTATAAAGTTTGGATAGAATAACATTTTCCATTAATTAATGCCCTTGTTATAAATGGTTATGCTTTAAATGTGTCTAGTTTTGCATTGTATAGCCCCATAATCTTTATTCTGATTAGTGTTCACAAAGTTGCTTTTTGCAATCTTTTTAGACCAATGATGTGTTTTATTATCTGCATTTCTCCATATGTTTAAAAACTTATAGTTTATCTCTTGTTAGGAATATGCCTTTTTAAAA
The DNA here is from genome assembly GCA_001685075.1 of Bramus lutescens. NCBI lineage: Eukaryota > Metazoa > Chordata > Mammalia > Rodentia > Cricetidae > Bramus > Bramus lutescens. The sequence goes on from LOEQ01002564.1 coordinate 152,672, forward strand.
CTCCCACATGAAAATCTCAACAACTTTTCCCCCACTGCTATCAAATATCATATTGTGCAGTATTGGTGGTATTCTAAGTGACTTATTAAATTCTTAGATTAGAAACATCAGAATTTTTGTTTTAGTGGATATGCATTAAATTATTGACTTAATTTTTTAAGACCATGTGTTTTATGAAATTATGTTCTGTAACAAGAAGGGCCTGCTTGTTGGGGTTTCTGTCCCACCCAGTACCCCACAGCTGTCAAGTCCCAAAGAAAATTACACAGAGAGTCTGCCTTACTTATATGTTGATTGGCCCATTTGCTCAGGCTTCTTATTAGGTCTTGTAGCTTATATTAACCCATTATTCTTAGCTATGTTAGCCATGTGGCTCAGTACCTTTTTCAGCTGGGTATGTCACATGTTGCTATTCATATCTAGGATGTCACAGCTTAGATTCTTAAGTGCTTAGCGATTTAAAAGCGCAAAACAAAAGTGCTCCTGGATAGTAAAATAGAATACAGACAATTCTCCCGCACCAGTGTTCCTTCTTTGTGGTTAGTTTTGGTAGTTGGGGTCTTCCACCACCTGATCTTTTATAATGAGAGCATAAAAGACCTGTGGCTATTTAGAATTGTGTTCTTTAGTCAAGATATTGGGTTATAACTTAATTACTGCAAATATATTACAATATACTTTATTAATTCTATCAGTTCTATGCTGAGACTTATTTTATAGTCCAGAATAAGGCTGAATTAATGATCATCTAAATTAATGATGATCACATGTGTTTGTTTAATGTGCATGTCAGGCAGCGGTTGCATACATTGTGTGATTACAGACACAATTTTATTGGCCATGCTACTCAAATCTTCTGCACCTGCCTGGCCCCATTGTCCTTGCATTGAAATCTCTTTTGTCTTTCATATAATGTGGCTTAGCAGCAATATATTTTTATGAAAATGAGAATACCTTTTATTTCTTTTCATTTTGAAATGTATAGGATTCACTGCACATAAAACTTCAATTGACTTTTTTTTATTTTTCAAAACTCTAACAAAGGTATTTCCTTGTCTTCTGACTTTCATGACTAAGGGTGAGAAGAAAGCTCTCATCTGTTGTCTCTTCATCAACAATACATTTCCTCTCTAGGACTCTTGTTGCTTCATCATTCCTTGTTTTTCTGGTTCTCAGCAGACTATGATCCATCCTTGTGCAGGATTCTTTCTGTGAACCCTACTTTTGGTTACAGAGCCCCTGGGATCTCTGGGTTGGTGGATTTCATCCCAAGAAGAAGATACTCTTCTTTAATTATCACTTTGTAAATAACACTCTGCTCTCTTCACCTATGGGACTTCAGGTGTGCAGTCACAAAGAACCAAAATAATTTTTACATTCCTGTATTGATCACATTCTTTCCATGTATATTCAATTTAAAGATTTTCTGCCAACCAGACTTTGAGTTCGCTGTTTTGTGCTATGTAGTTTATTATTGATTTATCAGTGAGTTCTTTATTTCCAGTATTTTATTTTATATATATCCTATATGTTATAACCAGTTTTACATCTTTTAGATCTCAGTTAAATTGCATCATATTTGTATGGCATTTCATGTATTCCCTCAATTGTTATATTGTTTGCAACTGTGAGAAATGTGAGTTTTTATGCTCTCACCTGCATCTGAAATCCTTCTGTGTTCATATCTTCCAGTGCTCTTTATGACGGCCAGACACTTCTCCTTTTTCCTGACATGCTCAGTAGTTTCTTTTATTGTAATCTTTTTTGCATTGTAGATGATAATTTTGTATGAAACTCAGCGATTTTGTCTCCCACTGGTGAGTGTTGAGCTTGGTTCTGAAGGTGCAGATGCTCTCTGACTTAAGTTGTACCTACTTCCTAATAAACAGTTGGAAATTGAAAATGTTATAAACAAAATGTATTTTAAATGGAATAATCTCCCTTATTTGGGGTTTTCATTTGCACTGTTTCAATTTACTGCCATCAACCACAAGATCCAACAGCATTACTTTTTCATGACTCCTTAAAGAGACCCACATTCTCATAACTATTTCTTTCATCACATTGTTAAATATTCTAACAATTATCTCTCTCTTAATATTCCTAACATGTAAATCACAGATATGTATATATTGGAAAGGCAACATGCATAAGCTCTGATCTGCCACAGACAATGTCAGTGCTACACACCTACCTACTCATCCTAAAAAGTTAATAATGCACTGCCCACTCAACATGGCTGCTTACCTTGCTATTGTAAGGCAGACAGAACTACAGTTGTTCAGTATTAAAAGAAAAAAATTATGCCACTTATTGACAGCACAGGGAAGGATGAACACAAAAAAGAATACGCACATTTTTCTGCTGAATGCATGTAAATTTGGTATCATCAAATGTAAAAAAATTGGAGATCTGGGGTCTGGAGAGATGGATGGCTCAACTGACTACTCTTCTAGAGGTCCTCAATTCAATTACCGGCAACCACATGGTGCTCACAACTATGTATGACAGGATCTGATGCCCTCTTCTGAAATGCAAGCATACATGCAGAGCACTCATATATAAACAAGTATAAATTTTAAAAAAAATTGGAGGTCAAAACCATCTTAGATGAGAGACTTTATGTTTGGGGCCGGTAGTCTAAATCATGCCATACTTTGCATTCATACTCAATTCTGAAATGCCTAATGGTGACATTTAAGCTCGTATACAGGCTTTATCTAGAGCACAAAATTCAGGGCTATAAAAGCTATTTTGTGGAGCATTTCACTCTGCCTGGGTCAAGTATCAATGGCAAATATTTACTATTTTTATTTTCTTTTGTATCATTTCAAGCATCCCGTCATTTTGGATATATAGCTTGGTTATTACTCCTTTTCTTCATAATTTGTACGATCAGCTTATTGTTCTGTCATTCAAAGAAATGTTCCCTTAACATCTCAATATCTGCCATTACCTTCATATCTTTCGTCAACTTCCTTTAAAGTTGATTTGATGTTCATTTCTTTGGGCAGATGATGACAGTCTTAACAATTTTTAGTCTTTCAGTTTTGCATATATACTCATCTAAGATCATCTGTATATCTCTAGTTATTGCTTTGACTGCATATCTCTATTTCATATGTTTCTATCTAGTACTATTAATATTCAGTTTCAAGCACTGTTCACTCTTTATTGTAATTATTCAATCTATAAGTTACTTAGAAGTACTTTAATTTAATAACATTGGTGATTTGACAATTTTATTGTTTATTTAAAAAGACATTTTTAAAGACATTTGATTGCTAGTGATATGTTTAATGTTGATTTTCCTTATGCATATTCAGGGTTTGAAATTTACAGGTCAATCAGAAGATGAGAAGTGAGACTGCAGATTCTGTGGCAACCAGTTTACCTCTAATTCATTTTATTCAACATGTGCACCCCTTAGCAATCCTAACTCAAAGTGGGATTGGTTTATATACATCTTTGCCTTAGGTAGTACGAAAACTCTAACCTCCATGACCAAATGGCACCTGCTTTATATATCACCTCTTCTTTTACAAGGGCTAGTGACTGTGACTAGAAGTTCTGATGCCTAGCTCCCATCCTTCAAATTTGACGTTATGACCAACTGGAAAACCAGTTTCTCTCTTGTTAGCTACATGGTGTTTTTGAGAAGATTAAGAATATTTAAAGTTATTTTTAACTTAGTGTCCTATGTGAAGTTAGTTCAAAATTGTCTCCAATGGTACCTAAAGTTCATCCATTTTGTTCCATATGGAAATTCACTTGACTCTATGACATTCTTTACGGTCCAGCTTCCACACACTGATCACAAAGTCCAGAATCCATTTTTTCTTTTTTTAAATTGATTTTATTGAGCTATACATGTTTCTCTGCTTCCATCTCTTCCTCTCCCCTCCCCTTCAACCCTCTCCCATGGTTCCCATGCTCCAAATTTTTTTCAGGACATCTTGCCTTTTTCTACTTCCTATGTAGATTAGATCCATGTATATCTCTCTTAGGGTCATCATTATTGTCTACATTCTCTGGGATTGTGAATTGTAGGCTGGTTTTCTTTGCTGTATGTCTAAAAGCCACTTATGAGTGAGTACATGTGATATTTGTCTTTCTGAGTCTGGGATACCTCACTCAATATGATGTTTTCTAGATCCATCCATTTGTCTACAAATTTCAAGATGTCGTTATTGTCATTTATTTTTCTGCTATGTAGTACTCCATTGTGTAAATGTACCACATTTTACTTATCCATTCTTCAGTCAAGGGGCTTTTAGGTGGCTTCCAGTTTCTGTCTATGACAAACAATACTGCTATGACCATAGTTGAGGACATATCCTTGTGGTACGATGGAACATCCTTTGCGTATATACCCAAAAGTGGTATTACTGGGTCTTAAGAAAGGTTGTTTCTTAATTTTCTGAGAAGTCATTATACTGATATCCAGCTTGCAATTCCACCAGCAATACAGGAGTGTTCCCTGCACCCCACATCCTTTCCAGCATAAGTTGTCATCAGTGTTTTTGATCCTGGCCATTCTTACAGGTATAAGATGGAATCTCAGAGTTGTTTTGATTTGCATTTCTCTGATGGCTAAGGATGTTGATCATTTCCTTAAGTGTCTTTCAGCTAGTTTAGGTTCCTATGTTGAGAGTTTTCTGTTTTGGTCTGTACTCCATTTTTTTATTGGATTATTTGTTCTTTTTATGACCAATTTCTCAAGTATTTTGTATATTTTGGAGATCAGACTTCTTTCTAATGTGGAGTTGGTGAAGATCTTTTCCATTACGTAGCCTGTCATTTTGTCTTGTTGACTATGTCCTTTGCTTTACAGAAGCTTTTCAGTTTCAGGAGGTCGCATTTATTAATTGTTTCTCTGAGTATCTGTGCTACTGGGGTTATCTTTAGGAACTGGTCTCCTGTGTCAATGCATTCAAGTGTACTTTCCACTTTCTCTTCTATGAGGTTCAATATGTTTGGCTTTATGCTGAGGTCTTTGATCCATTTGAACTTGAGTTTTATGCATGTTGATAGATATGGATCTATTTTCATTCTTCTACATGTTGATATCCGGTTACGCCAGCACCATTTGTTGAATATGCTTTCTGTTTTCCATTTTATAGTTTTTGCTTCTTTGCCAAAAATCAGGTGTTCATAGGTATGCATTAATATCTGGGTCTTCGATTTGGTTCTATTGATCCTCCTGTCTGTTTTTATGCCAATACCAGGCTGATTTCAGTACTGTAGCTCTGTAGTAGAATTTGAAGTCAGGGATTGTAATGCCTCCAGAAGTTCCTTTATTTTACAGGATTGTTTTGGCTATCCTGTTTTTTTTNAATCTCAGAGTTGTTTTGATTTGCATTTCTCTGATGGCTAAGGATGTTGATCATTTCCTTAAGTGTCTTTCAGCTAGTTTAGGTTCCTATGTTGAGAGTTTTCTGTTTTGGTCTGTACTCCATTTTTTTATTGGATTATTTGTTCTTTTTATGACCAATTTCTCAAGTATTTTGTATATTTTGGAGATCAGACTTCTTTCTAATGTGGAGTTGGTGAAGATCTTTTCCATTACGTAGCCTGTCATTTTGTCTTGTTGACTATGTCCTTTGCTTTACAGAAGCTTTTCAGTTTCAGGAGGTCGCATTTATTAATTGTTTCTCTGAGTATCTGTGCTACTGGGGTTATCTTTAGGAACTGGTCTCCTGTGTCAATGCATTCAAGTGTACTTTCCACTTTCTCTTCTATGAGGTTCAATATGTTTGGCTTTATGCTGAGGTCTTTGATCCATTTGAACTTGAGTTTTATGCATGTTGATAGATATGGATCTATTTTCATTCTTCTACATGTTGATATCCGGTTACGCCAGCACCATTTGTTGAATATGCTTTCTGTTTTCCATTTTATAGTTTTTGCTTCTTTGCCAAAAATCAGGTGTTCATAGGTATGCATTAATATCTGGGTCTTCGATTTGGTTCTATTGATCCTCCTGTCTGTTTTTATGCCAATACCAGGCTGATTTCAGTACTGTAGCTCTGTAGTAGAATTTGAAGTCAGGGATTGTAATGCCTCCAGAAGTTCCTTTATTTTACAGGATTGTTTTGGCTATCCTGTTTTTTTTTTTTTTTGCTTTTCCATATGAAGTTGAGTATTTTTCTTTCAAGATCTGTGTAGAATTTTGCTGGAATTTTGCTGAGCATTGGATTGAATCTGTAGATTTGTTTTGGTAAGATTGCCATTTTTGCTTTGTTAATTCTACTTATCCAAGAGCATAGGAGATCTTTCCACTTTCTGGTGTTTTCTTCAAATTCTTTCTTCGAAGATTTAGTTTTTTTCATACATGTTTTCCATTTGTTTGGTTAGAGTTACTCTTAGATATTTTATGTTATTTATGGCTATTGTGAAAGGTGATATATCTCTGGTTTCTTTCTCAGCTCATTTATCGTCTGTGTAAAGGAGGGCTACTAATTTTTTGAGTTAATTTTTTGTATCCTGCTACATTACTGAAAGGTTTTATGAGTTGTAGAAGTTACTTGGTAGAATTCTTTGGTCACATGTAAACTATCAACAAATAGTGAGAGTTTGACATCTTTTCTGATTTGTATCCCCTTGATCTCCTTTTGGTGTCTTATTGCTCTAGCTGGGACCTCATGAACTATATTGAATAGATATGGAGAGAGTGGTCAACTTTGTCTTGTTCCTGATTTCAGTGGGATTTCTGGGAGTTTCTCTCCATTTAGTTTGATGTTGGATTGCTGTATATTGCCTTTATTATGTTTAGGTATGTTCCTTGTATCCCTGCTCTCCCCAAGACCTTCATCATGAAGTGATGTTCTTCTTTGCCAAAGGTGTTTTCAACATCTAATGAGATACTCATGTTTTTATTTTTCAGCTTGTTTAGATGGTGGATTACAGTGACAGAACCATCCCTGTATCTCTGGGATGAAGCCAACTTGATCATGGTGGATGATTTTTCTGATGTGTTCTTGAATTCAATTTGCCAGTATTTTATTGAGTATTTTCTATTTTTGCATCAATGTTTATGAGTGAGATTAGTCTGTAATTCTCTTTCTTAGTAATGTCTTTATGTGATTTGTGTATCAGGGTAATTGCAACCTTATAAAAAGTGTTTGACAAAGTTCCTTCTGTTTCTATTGTGTGGAACAATATAAGGAGTATTGGTATTAGTTCTTCTTTGAAAATCTTGTAGAATTCTGAGATGGCATTGTTTGGTCCTGGGCTATTTTTTTTTTCTTTTTTTGGTTGGGAGACTTTTGATGACCGTTTCCATTTCTTTAGCAGTTGTAGGTCTATTTAACTTGCTTATCTGGTCTTGATTTAACTTTGGTAAGTGATATTTATCCAGAAAGTTGTCCATTTCCTTTAAGTTTTCCAATTTTGAGGAGTACAGTTTTTCAAAATATAACCTAATGTTGCTCTGGATTTTCTCCATGTCTGTTGTTATGTTCCCCTTTTCATTTCTGATTTTGTTAATTTGGATATTCTTTCTCTGCTTTGGGTTAGTTTGGATAAAGGTTTGTCTATTGTTGATTTTCTCAAAGAACCAACTCTTTGTGTCATTGATTCTTTGTATTGTTTTCTTTGTTTCTATTTTGTTGATTTCAACTTTCAATTTGATTATTTCCTGTCATCTAGTTCTCCTGGGTTTGTTTGCTTCTTTTTATTCTGGAGTTTTCAAATGTTCTGTTAATTCTCTAGTGTGGGATTTTTCTAGCTTCTTTATGTAGGAATTTAGTGCTATGAACTTTCCTCTTAACATTGTGTCCCACAAATTTGGATATGTTGTGTGGTCATTTTCACTGAATTTTAGAAAGTCTTTAATTTCTTCTTTTATTTCTTCCTTGACCCATTGATGCTTCAGGTGAATATTGTTTAATTTCCATGTGTTTGTGGGCTTTCTGGAATTAGTGTTGCTATTGAATTTTCATTTTAAGCTGTGGTGATCCGATAACATACATGTGGTTATTCCAATTTTTTGTGTCTGTTGAGGTTTGTTTGGTTACATAGTAAGTGGCCAGTTTTTGAGAAGGTTCCATGAGGTGCTGAGAAGAAGGTATATTCTTT
>LOEQ01002565.1:1474-26311 GCA_001685075.1 Bramus lutescens
AGGAGACCACTTCCTACTTATAACCCCAGCAGCACAGACAATAAGGGCAACATTAAATAAATTGGACGTCCTAAAACTGAGAAGCTTCTGTAAAGGAAAGGACACTGTCATTAAGATAAAAAGGCAACAAACTTATTGGGAGAAGATCTTCAGCAATCCCACATCAGACAAAGGTCTGATGTCCAAAATATATAAAGAACTGATCTCTAAACTATATATAGGGACAGAGATCCGTATTGGAGTACTGGATTGAACTCCCAAGGTCCAAATGAGGAGCAGAAGGATGGAGAACATGAGCAAAGAAGTCAGGACCACAAGGGGTGCACACACGCACTGAGACAGTGAGGCTGATCTAATCAGAGCTCACCAAGGCCAGGTGGAATGGGACTGCTGGAGCATGTGATCAAACTGGACTCTCTGAATGTGGCTGACATTGAGGGTTGACTGAGAAGCCAAGGACAATGGCACTGGATTTTGATTCTACTGCATGTACTGGCTTTGTGGGTGCCTAGTCTGTTTGGATACTCACATTACTAGACCTGGGTGGAGAGGGGGGACCCTGGACTTCCCACAGGGCAGGGAACCCTGACTGGAGAGAGAGGGGGAGGGGTGGAGAGGGAGGGAAATGGGAGGAAGGGAGGAGGTGGAAATTTGCAATAAAAAATAAAAGAACTCAAGAAACAAGGCTTTAAATGCTAATTAACCAAATTAATAAATGTGGCACTGAACTGAACAGAGAATTCTAAGCAGAAGAAGTTCGAATGGCCAAAAGACACTTAAGGTCATGCTCAACCTCCTTAGCGATCAGGGAAATGCAAATCAAAACAACTTTGAGATAACATCTTACACCTGTCAGAATGGCTAAAATCAAAAACACCAATGATAGCTTATGCTAGAGAGGATGGGGAGTAAGGGGCTCATCCATTGCTGGTGGGAATGCAAACTTGTGCAACCACTTTNACTTTGGAAATCAGTGTGGCGGTTTCTCAGGAAACTGGGAGTCAACCTACCTCAAGACCCAGAAATTCGACTCTTGGGAATATACCCAAGAGATGCCCAATCATACCACAAAAACATTTGTCGAACTATGTTCATAGCAGCACTATTTGTAATAGCTAGAACCTGGAAACAATCTAGGTGCCCCTCAATAGAAGAATGGATAAAGAAGGTGTGGCTGGCACATATACACTTTAAAGTTTTACACAACTTTTTTTAAAGATTTTTATTATGTGCAATTGTGTGTGTGTGTCTGTGTCTGTATGTGGGAATGTGCATGTGAGAGCTGGTGCCCTCAGAGGCCAGAAGTGTCAGATCCCCTGGATCTGGAGTTACACGTAGATGGGAGACAATTGACACAGGTCCTGAAAACTGAACTTGGGTCTTCTGTAGGAGCAGTACATACCCTTAACTGCTATGCTATGTCTTCTTTCCAGCCATCACCACTTAACCATCGTAAAGGGTGTGTGTGTGTGTGTGTGTGTGTGTGTGTTCTTGCCTGGAACTCGGATCTTCATGTTCATAAGGCAAGCACTTTGCTGACTGAGCTATCTTCCCAGCCTAGGACTACACACCTAATAAATAATGATTAAGCCCTTGCAGACATGGACATGAAGGGACAAATCATCAGAAATAAGTACTTCCAACTTAGGAAGCTTTACTTAGGGCTGGTTTCTGCCAGAATCTAGAGGAAAGGGCAGTAACAGAAAACACAAACTTGAAAACCACCATGAGGTTATGTTTTCCTGAACACCAGTCATTTCCTGTGTGGCAACCATGGAAGCTCCGGACTTGGATACCAATCACCTTTTCACCTTCTCCCATGAGCCCTGAGGACAGCAAATCAGGGAGGCTTTCCCCAGAGTGGGAGGCGAGTATTTAAGAAAAGGGTGTGCTGTGTGGCACACTGCAGCTCCCAATGCCACCAGGATGAGTAAGGAGGTGTTGAAGCAGCAGGAAAGACAGAGGAGAGAGGAGGTTTTCTGTTTGGTTACTTTTTTGATCATTTTTTCTTTTGTTTTTGTTTGCTTGTTTTGCTCTGGTTTGATTTTTAAAAAAATTTTCATGGGGGGAGCACACTGCAGTGGGGAGGGGAGAATATGGAGGGACTGGGAGGTGAGCAGAATTAGGGTGCATGAAATTTCCAAAGATTCAATTTAAAAATTATGTTAAAAAATCTGGTTCTTCTGGGCTGTCCAACAGGCTCTTTTTCCTCTAAAGACTAGCCCCTTTTCCAGTCCCCTTTGCTTTAAAATGTTTCTAAATGACGATCTTCCAGCCTGAACTTCTGTGATCTCATCTTTTCCACTCAACAAATCCTCTAAACATGAGTTTTATTAAGGGAAACTGGATATTTAGACCAGAGATTAAGGGGATGTAATTTGTAACTCCTACAAACTAAGCCAAGACAATTAGCCGAGGTTTGAAAAACAAAAAGTCAAGTTTTTTTTTTTTCTGGGGTTTTGCTTTTCTGTTTTTGTTTCTGTATCATAAATGATCCTCTTTAGAATTAACCTAGTTCAAAACCCCGGGGCAAAGAGTAGTGATCAGTGTAAAAATGGGGCAAGTGTTGGATAAATGAATAGCAGAAAATAAAAGATGAAGAAGTGATGTGTCGCTACCCCAACTCCTTATCCGCAGTCCTGGACACCTGAAACACCGCAGCACGGAGTCTCAGACACACTGTTTTGCTTTTTTTTTTATTTCCTTATGGGTAATTTTGATAATAAGTTTGATATGAACTAGTCCCAACGAGAAATGAACAGTAATGAAAAATAAAATAGAATGATTATAACATTGTGTTATAATGAAAGTTAGGCACATGTGTTTACTTTTTTAATTTCTCAAAGCGTCTTATTATGCTACATTATAGTACAGTTGACTGGATCCCAGGACTAAGGTGGGGCTATGGGGAACTACCATTCTCCTTCAATAAATCACACTGGATGAGGAACAACACTGTAGGATTAATAACTCATCAATGGGTGACTTTGACATAGGTGCGAATCAAGTCAGAAAACTTGAAAACACATGTTCTAATTTCCCACAATTTTTCTTCTGACTATGGCACTCTGTTTTATATGTTACTCTGAATTGGATTAGGAACTTTTATTTTAAAACCAAGTATTTTATGTTTCAAAGAATTCATAGCCCAGAGCCCCATACTGTGTAACAATGGAATCTATCTAAAAAATACAAAGTTTTAGAGATAAATTGTTAGCTGAATACAGTTGTTCACTAGCTGATAATCTTGGAGAGTTATCAGCTACCTTACCTTTGTTTTCATGTTTACAGGTGTAAAACACAGTTACAATACCTGGTTACAAAAGTTGTTGTGTGGACCACAGAATGAGATCAGTGAATAAGTATTCAAAATCTTATCCAGAACATTACTGGCTCTGTGGCCCTGGTAAGCATGCAAAACTTGTTTGTACGTTCATGTCCTCCTTTACAGATTGCGGTTCATGAGAGCAAGGATGCATTAAGAGAGGCTGCTTAACAAAGCTCTTGGCACAAAGTAATCACCTACTGAGTGCTTGCTCCCCCTGTTTACCTTGGAATCCCAGTTCTAATTTGGAAGCCTATTACCGAGGTATTTGAATTAACTAAACACACTCATTTCAACAGCCTGGAGTTGGTTAACTGACATTTTGTGGGTGGTAAAAGAAGATCTTAGAAGCTGTAAGAATACATCAGTGCAAAATTTACTGGAAAATGTTCTCATTTTTACACTCAGGCTTTTTCAGACCCAGGATGTAAGAACAGGTGGATGAAAATCCCCTCTTGTTTGTTTGCTTTAAGCAGAGGTGTGAAGTCAGAGGGCACCCATTCAAATATCAGCCCCGGCTTTCCTATTCTCTTTCCAAACTAGTATTCCAACTAGTCAGCTCACACAGGAAGGTCACACTAGGTTACAACATCAGGCCCAGTATGTAGCAGAGGTGCTTCCAAGTGGGGAAATCACAGCCTGTGTGTCAACAGGAGCTGTAAACCAGGCCTTGGGTACCACGGTGTGGCAAAGCTAGGTATTGCAGAGAGCTCTGACATGGAACTTTAGAGGAAGAAAGGGATACTGAATGTGATCTGTGTCTTGAGCCTTTCCTGGGGAAGGATCATAGATTCCATTTATGGAATTCAATGCTATTTGTGCACGTTCTCCTTGACGGAAATCCCCCAAAGATGAAGTTTGTCATCACAGAAGCTTGAAAGGATGGCAACAGCTGTAGTTTAATAGGAGAGAAAGTTGCTATAGAAACCATTTGGTTAAATGGTTCTATTGTTCGTACATTAGAAAAATGAACATGTAGCCACATTTTCATTTTTGCATAATTTTATCTAGCAAAGCAGTGGTGAGATATAGGAACATGTTAATGCCAGACAGAATTCAAATTCCTTATTTAATTAATAAAAACATTGAATTCAACTTTTATATGGATTTTTCTAGTAAGTTCATCCATCCTAAAAGCTATCATCACAGCTTGTTTGAAAATGGAGTGTTCTTACATTTCTCACTTTAAACCATCTCAGTAAATACCTAGATTACCTTGAGAGAAAAGAGGTTATCATTTGGTGTTCCAAAAGGATTTGATAAGGGGGTGTCTCTGAACTTTATGTTCTTCAGTACACCAGCTGACGGTTCTATCACTTGTTCCTTATACAGCCACACAGTTATTGCAGAACATGTGGCTTTTCTGTTTATGCACCAAAGAAGCATTTTATCTTTAAAACAGATAGAGTGATATAGCTAAAACAAAGGTTCGTCTCCATCATGATGTCCTTCACTAACATAGGAATTCAATCCTTCTTGTTTATTTTATTTTATTTTTTGAGATGGGTTTCTCTGTGTAGCCTTGGCTGTCCTGGAACTCGCTCTGTAGACCAGGCTGGCCTTGAACTCAGAGATCAGCCCATCTCTGCCTCTTGAGTGCTGGGGTTAAGGGCATGTGCCACTACCACCGGGCTGTTTTTCTTACTTTTAAAAGCAATAAATACCCTTACTAAAAGTTTAGTTTATTGTTAAATAGTCCTCCGTAGTCCCCCCTGTAAAGAGGTTACTCCAGGAGTTTGGGATACATGAATCTCCAATTGGGTCATACATATTTTTTTCCTTTGCAAAACTGAGAGGCGTAGCACCCACGGTATGAGATTTTGCATGTTTTAAAATTCTTGATTATCATCTAAATGCTTATACGCTATTCTATTGGGAAGCATAGACAACTGATAACCTATTTTGCCGTTGGCGGCTGGAACCGAGTGACAGGGACCTTGGTGCTTACCTTCCACAGTGCTAGAATGAGCAGCATCAAGAGCAGCAGTCCAGCGAAGGCGCTCAGGAGGATGACCCACAGCGGCACTTGGCCTGGGAGCCCATCTTTGGATATTTGAATAGCCAGCTGAAAATGATTAAACCAGGCAGTTAACACTGATAAACACCCGTTAGAACTCCCGGAGCCCGGAATAGTGCAAGCTACATTTTTTCTACCAAACAATGTTAATTAATCTCATATTAATTACTGTATAGAAAAAAACCCATCGGGTTTACATTTGAAAATGCCTTTCATTTACTCAAAATGTCCAATTATATTAAATTTATTATCGCCAAAAAGTAGAGCCCTTCAAAACAGAATCTTAGAGATTATACAGTCCGGCTCACCCAGATGGGACATCTAAATTTTCCCAGGACAGTATGAGAAAATCATGCCTTTGTCTAAACTAAGTCCTTTGGCTTTGAAAAGTCAAGAATAAAATACTTTTTTTTTTTTTNCTTTTTTTTTTTTAACCAAGGACTTTGCTTGGAAGGCCTCACTTTTGTTTGGGATTTTCCAATGACTAAGTAAAGAAGTTTTAAAATTATATATAAATAAATATACTTATACACATGCACGCACATATACATATACACAATATACGGCAATTTTCTGTAAATAGATTTAAGGCAGCCTGCATTGTATAATGTGAAACCTGAAGGGGAAAACTTACAAGCATCCCCTTTTGACACTAATGCGAAAGTGGAAACACCCAGTTACTGCCATAGGGAAGGAAACCAACGGCCGGTGAGCTGTGAGCATCACCTTGTCCTAGCTTCTGAGGGGTAATAAGCCTGAGATCCCATTAGAAGCCAATGAAAAGGAAATCAGAGTGTCTGACCGGAGCGTCAAATCAGTCACTACTTCAGTCCCGGTGTGCGAGCAGGTTTGGGGTGTAATATGTATTATTTCCAGGCATATAGCCGCACCTACCCCCTCGTTTCCGGTTGCCAGAACACCTCGGACAGTCTGGCGTGAGAAGCAGAAAGTTTTCAGACATGCAGCCTCACTTACCTCTCGCTTCTGGTTGCTGCTGCTTAAAATCAGCGATGTGTTTTGACTCTGAAGTTCTCCCTTTACAGTGAGATTTAAGCTGGAAAAATGTGTCTGAAAGGCAGGTAGGAGTCGTTATTAATGGACCATGCTAACTAAGGTGAGAGATGGTCATATGTGAGCAGTCCAACGATCCCACGTGCTGCAGTCCACCCATGCAAGGTCCAGCAAGATCAAGGCAACTAAAGATCTGGTATGGACTGGGGAAGAGGCTTCCTAGCTCCCATCTCTAGCAGAAAAACTGTTGATAGCTACAGGCGAAGGGAAAGTCGCTTTTCTTTTCTTCTTTAAAAATATGTCTTAAATTAAAAATATACTTAAATTCCTTCCTCCCTCCCGTAAATCCCTACTCCTTTTCCAGCCATTATCTTATTATTTTTATTGTTACCTATGAGTAAATGGGAAACACAGTCTGCTAAATCTATTTAGTGTTGCTACAAGCGTGGCCTTTGGTGGGTTCCCCATGTCCCAGTGGATCAACCTCACGTCAATGCATATGGGCAGTAGTAATTACAACTAGTGGGTTAAAAAATAAATAAAAAGTGTGTAAGGAAGATAAGATGATGGGGCTGGTTCTAGGAAAAGTTGGAAGGAGGAGTGAGGTGTAGATAGGATCAAAATACATTGTGTACTTTTGAAAAAGAAAATAGGAAAAAAAACTGAGCTTGTTCTGTGAGATTAAAACAGTGATGCCTGGGGGCACCTCCTCCTTTCTTCCCCAACCCCACCAAACTGTCCCTTAGATTCTTCTTATAGAATGCAAATAGAAACTTCAAAATGATTTCTAGCCAGATTTTTCTCTAGAAAAACAAATTTCAAACTTTGCTTGCCTCTCACGCCTCTAGGCTTGGGACAGCTACATTCACATCCCAATAGTGTGGACTACATGTACATACTTATTAAGGACTATGCATGAAATTAGCAATATTAAAATGTCACGACTCGCCAAAATATCATCTTAATAGGACCAAACCTAAAATTCTCAATGTTTCACATGATCGACTACATATTTCTTTAAAGAGAAACAAAAAGTACCAAATGCAAGAAACTGTGTTTTAAAACAGCCTGCATTCAGATAAATGTGGCTTTGTGGGGGATAATTAATATACTCACATAGAAATTTCAAAAACAAATCACTATTCTATAAAGTATTCAAGTTCTCTCTTTTGTTAATGTTATCAAAGACTGTCCCTCCATTATTTTTTGATCCTTAACAAGGTTCCAAACTATTAAGATAAGCATAAACTCCAGTATCAGAGAAGCAGTTCTCTCAAGACAGAGCCCTAGGACACTGTATCTGGCAGGGGACTCTGGTGGCAACTTTGTCATGGACAGATGGGGAAGATGAGCCCCACACAGCTGGTCAAAGGCCACATTTTCAGAGACGCCCCCGGCCCAGTCTCATGTTCTTTCCACAGCAATGCTGTGACTCGCACACACACACACAAATAGTGAACTAATATTTAATGATTAAAACTGCCTAATGCAATGTGACCACTTACTTTAATGAATGTTGGTTTCCACAGGATGAGCGATACGTTCACTTGACTCACGTCAGAAGGGATGAGATGGCACGTGATGGTGGCAAGCTTACAGGTGCTGCAATCCTGTTTGATTGTCAGAGATACCTATCAGGGTGCTTGCAATCCCAACCCAGGTTCTATGTTTACATGCTTCAGCTAGGTATTTACTTCTAAGCTGACACTGGCTGTACTGCACTTGGAGAGCTTAACATAAAAATAGAATTTAGTTTACCTGGATTGTGCCTCTTTTGAGATCTTCAGACTTTGATATTGCCATATTCTTCCCAGAGTTGATACCAAAGGGATCCTCAAGGCTCCGGGGTTTGCAGTTCACATTCTAAGGAAGGAAAATTTTTCCCCATTAGAAAGTGGCAAAGTCCAAGGAAAAAAGCTAGTAGAATTCCCTATCTCATGAGTAACATAATTATCAATTTATTATTGTTCAAAGAACAGCTGATAAATTCCAATCATATATATATACATACACACATATATAAATTCCCATGATATATATTAAAGTATACATACACACGCTAATGAAAAAGAAAGTGTTAGCATGTTGCTATAGGCTCAGTTTGATGCCTCTTTTGTTGGACTAGAGGGAAATTCCAGAGATTTTTTCCTTTCCCTTAGCAAAATATTTAAATGATTGCAAGCTAAATATGACAGTGCCATGTTTTGTTTTGTTTTAATTCTGAGAAGGATTTAGCTTTTCAAAATCACATGAAAAGAAGGTATAATGTTAAATGTTGAATTCATGCATATACTAGCTCAATAACTACTGTAGCTATCTGTGTTTTACACATAAACAGAGAATAATAATATTAATAATAATGAATCCCATATAATAATA
Source organism: Bramus lutescens (assembly GCA_001685075.1). Classification (NCBI taxonomy): domain Eukaryota; kingdom Metazoa; phylum Chordata; class Mammalia; order Rodentia; family Cricetidae; genus Bramus; species Bramus lutescens. The sequence continues at coordinate 10,207 of LOEQ01002565.1, forward strand.
ATATTTTGAAAACAGCACATAGTCTATTTAGTGGGGTTGCAATGATGGGGTTGTTTGGGGTAAGTGAAAAGTAACCTACATTTTTGTGAACAGCTATGTATGTTTAGAAAAAAATAAGCCATATTTATTGAATTGAATCCCTTAAATAAATTAAAGTGCAACAAAAATGCCATGTATCCATCAACAATTAATTACCTAAGATCTACAGGATTATGCCATGATTCCAAAAGAGCAGGAATAGCCGAGTCTTAACAGTCTGAACCTGTAAACATGACCTCATTTGCGAACTGAGTCCTTACAGATGTAATTAAATTGAAGTTCTGTGGGTAAGAACATCTTGTATTTCAGGAAACCCCAAATTGAATGGTGGGTGTACAGGAAAACACTGAGGCAAAAAATGAACCGAGAGTCCCAGGAGGAATGGAGCCAAGGAATACAGAGAGTTCCCAGCGACACTAGATGCTGGGAGGGAAGGCGTGGTCCAGAGGGAATCTCCATTATCAGCACCCTGATACCGAACTGCTGACCCTCAACATCACTAAATAATTAACTCTCGTCTTTAATTACTCATTTTCTGTAGTTTGTTTCAGGAACCCTAGATGAGCTTACACAGTTTAAGTAGTTGACGGGATTTATTAATTTTTAAAAGCTTCTCCATTTGTTTTAGCCTAACCTTACGTATCATGAGTATCAAACAAAGCAGGAGGCAAGGAAGGTAACAGTGGGTTGGAGAGATGTCTTAGCAGGTGAAAAGTGCTCACTGCTAGCCCCGTGAGGTGAGTTCTGTCCCAAGGCCTTTGGTGAAAGGCACTTGCTGCCAAGCCTGATGCCGAGTCATCCAGCTGAGAACTGACTACTGCAAGTGGCCCTCTGACCTCCCATGCGGCACAGACATGCCACCCCCCAATACAAAATAAGTAAGTAACTGTGACTTTTGAAGAAGAAGGTAACAGAATTGACATCCTTGGAAAGCACACATGACTTACATCCGAAGACGACCATCCAGTTGGGTATAGTACAGGATAACCATCTGATGTCAAGTTGGGGAATGAGATTGATAGCTGAAGTTCCGGCATTGGGAAATGGCCCCTTTTTCTGATCTATGGGGGAAGAATAGAAGAATAGACACACAATCATCTTTGTATCTTGCAAAAGCATCCTCTCCATGTTATGTAGAACTCTGTTTTTTTTTCTTTTGATGAATATGTGCATGCGATATATATGCATTTGTGTCTGTGTGTTCACATGCATGTGGGCATGTGCATATGTGATCATACATGCATATTTGTGTGGGTGTGTATGTGAAGAGTTCCGAGGTTGGTATCAAGAAATTCCCTCCATAGCTATTTAGACATTTTCTTTGAGATAGCATTTCTCAATCAAACTCATAACTGCCCAATACACCTAGCATCCCTAGCTAGCTTGCTCTGGGGATCTCCTGCCTCTGCCTGTCTCAGCAGGCTTGCTGCAAATACAGTCAAGCCATCATACCCCTCCAGAACTTATGTGGGATCCAGAAATCTGAACGCCAGTTGTCTTGCTTGAGAAGTACATTAACCCACTGGGCCATCACTCCAGCCATTATCACCACAGGACTGAACGACTGTATCTCTCACTTTTTAGACCAGGGCTTCCACTTCTGGGTTCTGGGATAAAAGATAATTTTGGTTCTTGTTTTGTTTTGTTTGTTTGTTCATGAGACAGGGTTTCTCTGTATAGTCCTTGCTGTACTGGAACTCACTCTGTAGACCAGGCTGGCCTCCAACTTAGAGATCCTCCTGTCTTTGCCCCCTAAGTGTGTGTGCTATCGTTGCCCAGGAACTTTGGTACTTAATTGATGCTAGTTATATAAAATTCTGAGTCATACACATGAAGGTGGCTCATGATGTTATGTGGGGATTGACCTGATTAATCCAGCAAGAAAGTATGAATGCCCATCAATGGTCATATGTAGTTGCTATTATTATATTGTTTATTCATCCTGTAATCCAGGATAATAGTAGGATTACTAATACTGTGCATGTGGATAATACTAGGGTTAGGCTGTCAGTTTGGACACATCAGTAATAAACTCAGTCACCAATAATGTGTTGGCGTTGAACTAAGAAATCAAAGCATTACCCTTTGTATCATTTAAGCAAGAGTGAGCCAAATTTGAAATCTCTGATTTGCCCTCCCAGTGTTTTCCGTCATTCCTTTCTGTGTAAGTCTGGATCTACGCTGTTTGAATGCTGTTTGTTGGCTCCATATCTGTGTCCAGGAATATCTGTCCCTAATAAAGGGTTGTTCTTCCTCTTATTGAACCTCATCATAGAAAGCATCACATGAGGAAGAAATGTCGGAATCTTTACTAAAATCTTCAACAGAGTTTTAAAAGTCACTGTCTCCAACCGACCCCAAATGACCTAGATAACAAATAAACAACAAATACTACCATGCGATATCTGAAAGTTGCTTTCAGAATTCATTTTATAAACCACTTTTGGCCTGTTTATGGATTCCAGCAAATGATTATCATGACACATATTCAAATATATGTTATGCTGAATCAGGAGCATGAAAGAATATATAACTTAACTTTATAATACATTAGTTGCTGTTTATATAGGAATTCAAGGCATGTAAGGTTGGTTATTACATTGTTCTCTTACAGGCAAGTTAAACACAGAATACACAGTAGGATTCCAGCAGTGTTAAGTGTTAAGGCTTTAACTCAGGCTGAGCTGTCCAGTGAAAGTATTAGTGGGAAATCAGTATTGAAAATTATCTTTATTATTATTCTCCAGCCATGTACACTATCATTTCTAGTGTATGTGTAAGTGTGTCTGTGTCTCTTTCTGTGTGTGTATGTGTGTTTATCATGCACACAGATATGTGGATCTGCTTATCCATGTGCATTCATGTGCAGATCATGGGAGGTCAGGTGTCATCCTCTATCACACTGTGCCGTGTTTCTTTGAGACATGGTCTCTCGCTGATCCAGAAGTTCACCATTTACGCTAGTCTGGCTAGCCAGCAAGCTCTCCATAGTTGCATGGCTCTGCTCCCCAGTACTAGGGTAACAGGCACTCATAGCCATGTCTGGATTTTTTTAAAATTAAATGTTGGAGTTCTGACAGCAGGTTTTCATGCTTTCACAGCAGGTGCTCTTAACCGTTGGTGAATCTCCTCTATCCAAGGTTTTTGCGGGTGGAGATCACTTACTTGATCCACAGAAGAAAAACTTAGCATGTTTCCGATAGCTTTAACTAAGTTAATTGCAATGCCCTAAACCCATAAGTCATCACTCACCTCAGCTAGATGGGACCTGCCATCACTGCTCAGGTAAGCCAGATACCCATAGTTCCACAATTGTTCTACAAGCTATGGATACTGTCTCACTGGTTATTGATAATCCAGTCTGATAAGCAGGTTGACTTTCATCTTAGTTTCTATGTGTTCTGATCTACTAACTCAGAATCCCCACTTAATGTCCTCAGGTTGGGACCAGTGTGACCTCTGGCTACACATTCTTAATGGCTTCTCTGGACAATTTATTTAGCTGTATAAACGAACACATTGATCTTTACCAAGGGATGCCAGGACTGCCTAGCTAGTAAAGCAGCCTATATTGAGAGCTGCTCAGATCTGTGGTGATTCCCCATGGCTGCTGAACATTGAATCATTTATCAACCTTGGAACTGTGGAGATTCCTGATCCTGGCCTCATATATGAACAAGGTCTACAACCATCTTAGGGTAATACGCCTGGGGCTTGCCTGGCACAGTTTTTGCATTGAATGCTATCTGCTTCTGAAATTCACCCAGGAATCATATATTCTGATATTATTTCTTTCTTACTAAGAAGTACTCCTTCTAAAAAAAAACACTGGAAAATACTGAAAATAAGCAGAAAACAAATCTGCAATCCAACCGCCTTAGCATAATTTTGCTGGATAAAATTATTTGTCTTTATTATTTGTACATATGATATAAAATTTACACCTCACATACACAGAAACAAAATATTGTTTACTAAATCTATTATGTTATGTTGTCCCAAAACATATTGGTTAATTGAAAATAAGGCTACTGATAGCTAAATAGCAATTACAGTATTATCTACAACGCGTGTTACCTATGTGAAACTTGCTACGCTAATCATCTGGCTTGCAGTACTGCCTTAACTCTTAACTCTAGGACTTGGATCCCTTATCACTGTTTAATCTATGAGCAGCAATGTGAACACATTAAAAAATTTATAAGCATGGAAAACTGATAAGTAGCAATTGCAGTGAAAATATTATAACATATTGTCTTCCTGCAGAATATATAACAATGTCTTCACCAAATGAATGACAGTTCATTTAAGTAACTTTGTAGTGTTAAGAGTTAAAAATTTTAGCCTTTTATAAGAGTGCTGCTAATTTTTTTAATCATTAATAATTTCTTAGGGAAATTACCAGTAGTAAGTCATTAGATCTCAACTAAACATGTTTTATTTTTATTCCATTACTTGCATTCTAGACTTAAAGCAGCCAAATAACCAGAGATATAAAATATTATTATATGTGTTAACATTGCTTATATTAGGGAGCTCCTATCTCAAACCTGGAGCCTAATAAGTTATAATGAATAAAGATCTACAATGGTCCAGTTTTTCCCTTTCTTTTTGTTTGTATACTATAGAAGCCTAATATTCTGAATTATACAATCATATCCCAGAATTGAGCAAGAGATTGCATTCATACCAATTTCCAGAATGTAGTTTATCATTATAATTTTAGCAGAGAACACAAATTCCTCTCAAGAGGAATTTATTTCCCTTGAGAATATGGGAAACTTATTTCCATCTTGTAAGAGAATTTAATCCTTCATAGCTGACCATTCCCCAAAAGGTTAATAATGACTTCATTTATAATGGTGTTGTATCACTTGATGAGGGCATATGTACATAAATCATTCATTTGAATTGAATGCTCCTTTCTCCTTGAGTAATACTGAGTTTGTAAGTATTACCCAGTCTAAAACTCCTTGACAGCCTTTTGTAGAGCTTACATAAAGTTTGTAGCAAAGAATTTAAAATCAAAAAAATTAGTATAGTAGAACCCATCATTGAAGAAGACTGTAGTGTACACATTGGTAATTTACAGTATAATCATGTGAAAGAGAGCAATAGACAGAAAAGTGACAAGGACACATTGAATAAAGAAAAATATTCCCACAAGAATTTTAAATAATTCATTTCTGAGATTGTCATGAGTCTGTGAAACATGATTTTCTGAGCCATACTAAAACTAATATAAAGTATATACACTTTGCAGTTGTAGCATCTGTCTGACAAAAGAGCGACTTCTCTTCTAGAAGTTATTCTAAGTTAATATGTCTTACTATAAGGAAGTTAGAGACTTTGGCGTTTAAATTTGACTCAGTTTAATCTTATAGCCAAAAGGCCAAGAAGTGATATAATTATCGAAATTTGGACAAAATAGCATAACATAGTTAAATTACAAAGAAAAATATTCTAGGGTGTGGAGATTAAATACGGAAACACTTCCTTGTTTCCTTAATAGAAATAATCTATTTAGCATATTGACTTAGAGACAGCTTCTTACCATGTAGAAGACATTAATTTCATTTCCAATGTCACCAGTGGAATTAATAAGTTCAGGGAGAGTCTCATTGGCCGCAATTGAGATGTGGTGTTCACTCGCAGAACTTAAAAGAATTAATGGGGAAAATAAGATAAAATGCAGCAATGTTTAAGTTTATTCAACTTCATTCTTTTCTTAGTCTGTATCACAAGATCCCATAAAAATATTTGCAGAGTTCAAAACAGAGAGGTTCTTTTACTACCAAACCTCAATTAAATAATCGAGGATGCTAACAGTCACCAAATTCAATAGGCATTGTTGCTTACTTGACTCCAATATTTTAAATTATATCTAAATTTCAAAGAATAATTTTACTGTTATCAAGTGAAGAATCTCCATGAATCCACTAACATTTGCACTAGGGAAAAAATCAGACTAAAATTTGATATATTTAGTCATGGAATGTTTACATTTATGCAATTTAAAATTCCTGTTACTGATAGATGGGAAAGCTCAGTCTCCTTGGATGACCCTCGTAGAACTTAAGACCATCCCTCAAAGCATAACTTCAGCCAAGAGAAGACAAATAAAAGATATTTACAAATGTGTGCCAAATCTCGATTTGAATGAAGTGGAAAGCTGCTGGGAAAATCTTTGTGCTGACAGAAGCATATGCAGCAAATCAGACAAAAGACAATAGACTTCAAAGGCTAAGGAAGGTATGCAAGTCTCTGCTCTTAGCCTATAACCCTTGCTGTCTGATCTCTCTTTAACAAAGAGAAAGTGCCATGAGAAACAAACAAAATGGTTGGGTGGTAGACTGGGCTGGCCTTGACTCTGGCCCTCATTTTTTTTTCTATACTCATTGCACATATTTATTTAAAAGAGCTTGGAATCCTGCTTCAGTAAGGGACGTCATAAGCAAGGGGCTCTGTGGAGCGGGCATTCACTAACATGATTGGTACTTGAAAAGAAAATAAGGTCTGAACGGAAAGAATGGTTTCCCCGATAGCGGAAGGAAGAAGCGGCTGACCAATGAGAAGTGCTTTTACCCTGTGTGACAGAATGGGCGGGTATATCCCGTCCAGCAGGATGAGAACAGAGACCCAGAAATATGCTGCTGACCTGTGACAAAACGCTGCATTGTGTCAAGGACCTTGGCTTCTGTTTAGGAGCAAAGACCTGCCATTAGCACATTTTATGTTGATGTTTAGTGTACACAGGTTCTCAAAGGTACAGATGCGTGTGGATTTTATGGAAGACAATGAACATGGTTGCCAGGCACCACACCAGAATTGTGTACTCGGCAGGTCTGGAAGGCACTGGAGTACATGCCACTTTAAGTGAATGGTGATGCTCTTAGCCAGGGACCGCACTAGGAAAACCATTCAGTGGCCAAAAAGCTGTCAGTGAATAAGAGTGGCTTCTTCTACCTGTGAAACTGTAGTCCGACTTCATATTTTACTGGGATGGATATATTTACTTCATTATCATAAAGAGATTCTGGTGGTTCTTCGCTGTCACTGGAAAACACGGCACATTCACATTAGACATTAAATTTGCTTAGTCATAGACCAGCTCTAAGCATTTGAAAGAGAAGATTCTATAAGAAAATTAATAAAATACAAAATCGTAGAATTCTTCATTTGTTTTTATTGCTTCCAAGACGATTCTACTGTGGAGTTAAGAGTTGAAAACCACACTGATTCAGACCCATGTTTAGAAAATTGTGTAAAATAATTAGAATCTACAGGCTTATTAAAATATTGAGATTGCTGGACTTCTGTGGCATAAAGACTTGAACACAAATCACCTTAGTTTGAATTTATCACACACGAGGACCTTGTACAAAAACTCAGCTAGGCTCATATAGCTAATTGTGGATCCAAAATCTTTGGCCTTTCATAATCTTTCCAAATAGAGCAGTCAGTATGCATACTATTTCAATTTTTATGTATCCTTGATTTGAGGTGTAATTTTCATAATATTTGAAATTTTAATTATGTTTTACACACATATACATTATATTCAAATATACCTCATACTCATGAACAAAGCATGGAGAAGAGATGTAATTTTATCAGCAGAAAAAGGGAATGGGGTTGTTCTTGAACACTGGTACCTTTACATCATTATGTAATTTCTCTCTGCCCTGGTTTTTCATCTACAAAATAAACAATTTGTCACTTAATTTTCTACAGTGGATGTCAAATAAATAGATGCTGAGCTAAACTGAATTGAATAGAATGAGTTATTTTATCCATTAATTTATTTTATTACTTGTTAATTCATTTTCCATCTATGGAATAATGACTAAATGCAGGGGCCATGCTGGTTACTACAACAAAGCCACTTGACATTGCAGAACATATTCTGGTGGAAAACTACATTCAGCAGAAAGTTAAAACTTACTTTAAGTTCTGCATTAGTCTTTTATCGCTTTTTTCTTTAAAGAAAATGTAAGTAGTATATTCTTTCTTTAACCAGGCTGAATTCAACTTAGCAAAAAAACATAATCCAAAAAAAACCCCAAAACAAAATATAAATTCTTCATTTAAGGTGACATCTATTTTCTTTTTTTTTAATTTATTTTCTCCTCTTTTTGCAAACAGGTTAGTTTTCCCACATACTGTATCCTGATTATGGTTCCTTCCCCCTGCGCTCCTGCTACTTCTCCCCTACCTCCCATCTTGTCTGGACCCATTCCTTCTTTGTCTATCATGATAAATCAATGTTCTCTAAGGTATAATAATAAAATAAAATAAAAGACAAATTAAAAACCCGCACAGAGTTGGACAAAACAAACAGAGAAGGAAAAGAGCCCAAGAGAAGGTAGAAGAAGCAGAGCCTCACTCATATGCGCCCTCAGGAATCTCAGAAAAAAATACTAAACTGGAAGCCATCATATGCACACTGAGGACCTGGCACAGACCCATGCAGGCCCTGTGCATGCTACCTTCTGCCTCACTCTCTGTGACTTCATATGAGCTTTGTTCCTGTTGATTCAGAGGGCTTTCTTTTCTTGCATGTGTTCTATGATAATGCTGAGAAGCCTTGAACAATTTGCATAAAATTTATTAAAGTATGAAAGCATATCAATTAAATTTTAAGTCCGTGTGATGACTCAGTTGACAGTGATAGACAGCTAGCAAATGTTTTAAAATTAGTAGTTCCTGTTGATCGTAAATGCAGTTTGGCAGATATAAGTGATGTGTAATTACAAGATAGTCTACAGTTAATATTACCAGTGATTTAGTACAATAGGTTAAAGTATTTGAGTATAAATTCCCCTACTGTTGCTAATTACTCCCAAGGTATTTTTTTTTTGTGAGGCAAAGTGGTTCATGGTCTGTTACTTCTGCTGATATTTTACCAGCTTCAAGAAGTTGCCCGTGACTCTACAAAGTAAAACAATCCAATTACATGAGAGTAATAATATGCGCACATACATGTATGTTCACACATACACAAACTAACCTTGTTGTACTTAAATGAATGACTGCATTTTCTGCGAGATGTGATGTATTAAACTGGAATATTATTTTGAAGGTTACCTATGAAATTAAAATAGGCATCTTAAAAAACAGATCAGAAAAACATCTACTTGGAAAAACCATAGTTTATATAAATTCACTACCTAAATAGAAATCATAAAATTACTTAAGAAACGTTGCCTTACAAAATACAACCACGTCATAAATGCATACACTAAGGTACAATATACGCATACATATGTCTAAATGTGAGTATGTAATATGCTTTGCATACTGCTGTTGTCTGAATGCTTTATTTTTTCAAAGATTTTATGTTCAAGCTTAGTTATCAATACTCTGATACTAGGGGTTGGGTCTTTTTGGCAGGTAGCAGATCATGAACATTCACATGACTGGGATTAATGCTCTTATGAAAGAGGTACCAGAAAGCTGCCTTTCCTTCTCACTCCCCGAAGATATAGGGAGAAGACATCTTTGAACCAAAAAAGAAAAAAATCCTCTTTGAATGATAGGCCTGACATTGTCTTGATCTTGGAATTTTCAGCTCTGTATCTATGAAAAGTAGATTTCTCATGATTGTGCTGCTCTATTCCTGCTAACTTTTATAGCAGCCTGGATGCGCTAAGACACGTGGTAGCACTGAATTTAATACCTTATTCAAGTCATGGTAACAAAAAGTCATGCAAGCCACAAACCAAGAGGAACCATTCCACCTATTTTATTACCGTAATTTTCCAGATACCAGTAATGAACATATTTGTGGCATGTTAATAATTAAACTCTCTTCAATACGCATGTTAGCCACCATTATGAAACAGGGAAACACACTTGATTTGTTAATTTTATACTGTAAAATTTTTGAATCACTATATAGTAATTCAAGAAGATAACACAAAATGGCTTAGCTCTTAGAATAAAGTACTATGAAAAGACATTGTTTGGTTTGTAAGAGTTTTCATACTTAAAACAATACTGAAGAAAAAAACAGAAAGTGTTTTTCTGTACAGATATCATATACAGACAGGTCTCTTTTGAGAACCTTTGTCTGTAAACAGGGCCTGTAAATGAACACCAACACTCACACTAAACTGTAAATTATTTTTTTAAATCAAAGATCACCTGTATGTTCTTGCCCAATGATCTCATCATAAAGCTTATGAATTATATTTCTTGAGTTCAAAACTAATCTTATTTAGTGCTAATTGAAGTATTTACAATTAGGGCCAGAAAAACATTCCAGAAATACTGAATTAATGAAAACGACCTAAAATTATATTTTTATGATTAATGTTAAATAGAAAAGTTATGACAGTTATAGCTTGTGAACAATTGGCACCAGTCCCTGCTGTGGGACAATGGTTTTACCCTGTAAAGATTTGTTTCTTGTTCTTGTTTAATAAAATGCTGATTGGCCAGTAACCAGGCAGGAAGTATAGGAGGGACAACCTGGCAGGAAGTAGAGGTGGGGTGACAAGAAAAGGAGAATTCTGGGAATAGAAAAGCTCAGTCTGCAGTTGTGACCCAGATGCAGTGGATGCATGATGTGACTGCCTCACCAAAAAAGGTACCAGGCCATGTGGCTAACACAGACAAGAATTATGGGCTGATATAAGTTATAAGAATTAATTAATAAGAAGCCTTAGCTACTGGGCCAATCAGTTTATANGTGGCTAACACAGACAAGAATTATGGGCTGATATAAGTTATAAGAATTAATTAATAAGAAGCCTTAGCTACTGGGCCAATCAGTTTATAATTAATGTACACCTTGGTGTATTTGTTTGGTACTAAATGGCTGCAGGACTGGGCAGGATAGAAAACTCAGTCAACAAGTCCCAGATGGCATGGGGCTGTGAGGTTAGCACTGCTGTATCATAGTACACATGGAACTTTCTTCCCTCCCATATATAATCTTAATTTATATTTCAAAAGAAGAAAGTGATTTCTTTTAAGGAAGATGGCTTTTCTCTTGCCTTGGAGTACTATTCTCCATTCTAGTAAAGGGACCTTTATTGGATGGTTCTTCCCTGTCTCTCTTTAACCTCCACACCTAGCCTGGGTACTTGACCCTTCGTATTCTCCATGGCAGCGATGCAGGCCTGATAAAATGCTTGCTTTATATCTACATGAACCCGAAATATTTAGTCAAATGTCTGTGTCTTGAACCCAAGAATATTCTGAGCGTGAAACTCAGTTTGAAATTGCTTGCAAATTCCTCCCATCACCCTTTGTAGAACCGAACCTACGAGAATATTTCAACTTAAGCCTTTATCACAAGCACAAGGAACTGATGGATAGAGGAAGAACTATTTAAGGTCCATGCCTTCCTCGAATGGTGCAGGGAAACTGGCTACTCAGATGACAAATGTGTAAGTTGGGCTTCCTCAGTGCACACATTGCTTAGTTCTTTCTCATGGATCACAGACCTATGTGTAAGCAAAAATCATCTAATTCTTGGGAAAAACACTAAGAATTTCTAATCATGTATCTGGTAAAAGACTTGGATGTTGACTCTTTGAAGAACACCTGCAATGTAATAGCACAAAAGACAGCCTAAGTTAAAAACAGAGGCAGAATGGGACACGGTGGCTTATGCCCGCAATCCTAGCACTTAGGAGGCAGAGGCAGGAGGACCGCTGAGAGTTCATGATATCCTGGGCTATATTATAAGCTTAGGACTAGCCTAAGCTCCAATGTGAGACCCTGTCTCAATAAAAAGGTATGGTAGCAGGTATTTCTTCAAAGACAGTGGGTTTACGCATGTGTGCATACGTGTGTGTGTGTGTGTGTGTGTTTGTGTATGTGTGTATATGTATGTGTGTGATGAAAAGTTACTCAAAATGTCATCAGGTGCTGCTAGGGTAATGTAAATCTACGTCAAAGTAAAACATTGCTTCACATTCATCATCATCATCATCATCATGGAGAAATTAGAGCTCTCATTCCCTACTGGCAGCAACGCACAATGGTGCATCTGTTTATCTATTATTGATTTAGCCCTTGTATTTGAATGTGACTTATTAAACATTTAGCATTTGATTATGTCTTAGTCTTCCTGAGCTTCTATAACGACATAATTTGACTGTTAATTTATGTAATTCATAAGCATTGGAGGTTTCCTTCTCATCACTCTAGAGTCTGGGAACTCCAAGACGAAAGCACTAGAAGGCTGGGGTGTAAGGGAGGCCTGCTCTGGAGAAACTGTGTCATGTGATGAGACAAACAAATCTCTTGAGACTCTTGTGAAGCCACAGTCCCTAAGGCACCACTTCCTACCTCTGTCACACTGGGGATTAAATTTCAGGGGAGGACTTTACAGAGACACGGGAATCATACTCTAAAAGACAGCAGGCTGCAAACATTTTGCACCCAAAGTGTCTAACCTGTATTATCGCAATTCACCCATTATAAGGATTTACACGTTTGTCTTTGAGCATATCACCATTGACTTTGCAATGGCTGCTTTGGTTTGACCCAGAATTCTCACCGTTTCTCCTGTCCTCAGGAAAGGATAGCCCACTCTGCATGTGATATTTCGATTGGACTCACAACTATCCTTTTGGATCCCCTAAAATGAAAAATAGAACGATGTAGAGAAAAAAACACACATGGAATATTTATATTAATCATTTTGGAATTTTCCCAGGTATGTGTTAGCAACTGCCTTGTCAAGATTTGTCTCTTGGTTTCGCTGGTCGAGTCACAGCACCAAGGACTGCCTGTTTCAGAGTTCATGGACATCTGAAATCATCACTTAGAGGCTCCTGAGGGGCAAAGCACACCTTTGTCTGGCATGAGTAGTCATGGTAACTGAGTACCAACAACACCAATGGACAGGAAACTGCAATGGGGGTGCCTCGCCCATACATCTGCACTGGCGGAGCATCACACAGGTAGGTGCAGGAGTATGGAGCCCTGAACAAGAACTGATTTCTAATTTGCAACCACCAGGACTCACCTCCTGACTCCACCCAGCACACAATATAACTAAAGAAAGAGTGACCTTAATGCAAGGTCAAGGACGTCCTTCAATTGACAACTATGAACTGTAGGTATTCTTCCTGCCTCTTTGCCATAGCCAGAGACATTCACTGTGGGTATTCCTGCCATTCTGCCATGGCCGCAGACATTCACTATGGGTATTCCTGCCCATCTGCTATGGCCAGAAAGCCAGTTGGAGGGAATACATTTTAACATAGCTCCCTTTCCAGAGAGAGTCCAGCAACAACAGACATCTCTCAACATTACATTTACATGTTGCATTTCTGCAGTTATTTCATATTCATAATTAATGTTCTAAAAATGAAATAATATTGTAACAAATGATCCCTATATCTTAGTTACTACATCCCCAAACAATGTCAGAACAAATGGAGTGAAATGAGAGTAACAATTGAAATTGATAGGAACTAGACAGCAATGTTTTAATGCTATGCATTAATGTGTATGTGTATTATAGTTCTAGAGATTAAATCCAAAGTCTCATGCATACTAAGCAAATTCTCCATTATTTAACTCATTCCTAGACCTAAAAGTATTGGTTTTTAATATAAATAAAAACATTCACATTGGCATTATTATTTTAATGTGAATCACAATACTTTGAAATTAGTCATACACAAAATTTTAACTTGGGAATATATTTGGGAATCAGAATAAAGCTAAATTCAAATTTGGAAAAACTGACAAATGATCCAGCATCTTATGCAAGGGATTATTGTCAGATTAATGAAATGTCAGATACCCAGATGTTATTGCCAAGATGTACCATTTTATCATGAATAAAAATAGGACATATCATCTAACAGATATCTTTGACTAAAATGAATCTTTGGCTTGAGTTTCTTCATAGGAAGAAACAATTTCTTGATTTTCTCAATTGAAATTTCTTTCAACAGGTGAATTCCTCTCTGCATCTTTGTTAAATGATTTTAGTTTTGATTATTATATATTTTATTTGACAGAATTTCAATTTCATTGACTTGATGACTCTGCAAAATACAGAAATTTTGAATTATCATTTATCTTTCTTAAGTACTTAAAATATTAAATACAAGAAAAGAAAAGCCTCTTCAAAGAGATAAAACAAAAGCTTGGTGAGGGGTGAAGACCTGAGAGATGGCCCCATGGTTAAGAGCACTGGCTGCTCTAGGCTTTCAAAAGACTTGAGTTTGAGTCCAAGCACCCATACAGCAGCTCACAACGGTCTATAACTCGAGTTCATGGATCCAGTGTCCTCTTTTGGCCTTTGTGGTGCTAGAACCAGGCACACATATGGTGCACAGATATACATGTAGGCAACATACCCACATGCATAAAATAACAGATAGTTTTAAATACCTTAAAAACTTGAAATTATGACCATTAGTGTGTTCTAATACTTAACAAAAAATCCTCTCCGCTCTTCTCAAATCAATGTTATGAAATTAATTAGTTCAGTGGCATGAAAAGAGGTTCAATAAATAGCCATGATTAGAATGAATAAAAAACAGCAAGTTTACCTCAATTCCTGAAAAGATCAGATTCGGGGAATGCTGCACTATTGTCCTGGTGTTGTAGGCGCTGTCTCTTTTGTTCCTCACTGTGAGACTGAGATTGAATTTATCATTCTGGGACCTGACAATCAGCAGGCTGGCTTCTGTGGTGGACACGTCCAGGCTGAGGTCTGAGATGCATTTTTCCTTGTTTCCACAGTCTTTGGCAAAGGGAATCTGAAACGGGCGAAGGCACAGATTTTTCATAGTGTAGTTAGACATCACTGAAAACCACCTATTAATTTGTGCAACAGAAATGGCGTAGCACCCAGGGAAGAGAGTGCGCAACAAGAAAATTGACTGCACGGCTGAGGTCTTAAGGGTTTACACATTTACTGCTGGCTTTACCGGAGAAAGAATAAATGTTGACTTGTAGTCTTAATTCCCAAGACTTTTAAAGGAGGTAGATTTCATAGGTGACACTGACATCCGTCTCCTAATGAAGGACAGTTTCCAAACTGCAAGTCAAGAACTCCGAGATCTAAATCCACCACAGCTTCAGTTAAATGACTTCCTACTAGAAAGAAATATTGAAGAAGCCATGGCAGGAAAATGGTTCAGCCATGTATCTGGAAGCTTCTTCACTTGATTCTTCTCTTTAAGTGTCATCTTCCCCGGATCCAGTCTATCATCACACGTGTCTTTCCTAGCCTCTTCTCTGTATCTTCCAGGTCCCCTGCCCCCTCCATCTCCTCCTTGTGTTAAAGCAGCCCCTTCTTTCACCATTCCGTACCTGTTTGTGTCCCTTCAACCATTTAGCACGTTGTGGCAGCTGTAGTTTTTTAAACAGCATGCATCTGGTACCCACTGAGCTAAATTAAAACAGTCAACAGCACCACACTGTCCTGTAGAACGTCTTTAATCTGGGTGGTGACACCAAACCCCAGAAGAATTCACCCTGGCCCATGAGTCCAGCCGTAGGCTCTATCACCTTCACCTCTGTGCTTTGGTTTCAGCTACAGTAGCAAACGCCTTACACCTCTTCAGTGGCTCAGTATCTTCACACATACTATCATCCAGCCACACTGCAAACAGGGTGGAAAATCACCCCATCTTTCAGGGCACGACTTAAAAGCCACAACTGTGTGGGGGAGGTTGGAAGGAGGATGAATGGGGAAAATGAACTTTCCGTCTCTACAGCTTTTCTCTATTATGGCTATCCACGTGATATGCTTTCCCTCTCTGTCCCCTCAGTCACTCTCAGAGGTGTATGTACCAGTGAACTTTGGGAGCGGAACAGAAGCAGCGCAGAATGGTCCCTTCCCATCTCTTCTGTTTTGGGGACAACATTGTGCCCACAGGAAGCAAATATGCACTGCTTTTTTTATGTCAAAAGCTGTGGAGGTTTTAGTGAGAATGGCTTACATGGGTTTCCATATTTGAATGTTTGCCCCAGTTAGTGATAGATTAGGAGGTGTGGCCGTGGCCTTGGTGGAGAAGGTTTGTCATTGGAAGTGGGCTTTGAGGTTCAAAAGAAGTCAATCTCTCTCTCTCTCTCTCTCTCT